>JARFOD010076220.1:0-20726 GCA_031763545.1 Mopalia muscosa
GTATGTATAACGGAGAACAAGTCTTCAAGTTCCCGAAGCCTGGAGAATGCACAGCAACAGCCAGCCAATCATATCCAGGGAGAGAACAACAACAGCGAACTGAGAGGTGTGAATCGCAATTAATCCCTACCTATTATGGCGGAAAACCGGAAGGAAACCTCATAAAAACCACTCCCGGGATTGCTGGAGACACATCTTGTGACTCACTCACATACCGGAGCGGTGACAGATGGACTCAAACCAGTGGACGGTCATCAAACTTAGTGCTGAAATGGTTAATTAACTTTAAGGTACTCGAATAGTAAAATCGCTAACTGATTAACCGAAAATTTGACAGGCCCTCTTAACTATGCCCCGTACTGTATGCCAGCCATGTGCAAAGTGCTGGGTAAACTACGTGCAGAGAAATCTGCCCCTGTGTTTAACTGCTGTCATTTTTAAAACAAATGGTGAAATAAATCTTAAAGGGATTCCCTTTTAAGCTGTTAATTTTTTTTTGTCTATCACACAGTCTTTTTCTTTGAGAAACGAGGTCACAAACATATACACGTATGTCTTGCGCCATGCTGTCGTGCCTCGCTGGGCGTCGCCATGACTGAAAAAACTTAGCGGTAAAAAATCTTTCTTTTAAACAGGTGATCTGTTTTTTTATGGCAGATTTGTCTGAATTATTATTCACAATCGAAGTACTATAATCTGGTAGAAAAAATATTTCGTTCAACCTTATACAGTATGCCCATACAGCTGGCTGAGCGAGACACAATGGTTTAGTGTTAGTATGAACCATTTCTTGCTTCATTTATGATGTAAATTTGAGTAAAAAAAAAACAATTAATTTACTAACTAAAAATGAAACAGAGATCGATAAACAGCGCGAAATAGAAAGCCTAGGGCTGTTTTAGCTGTGACCTGGTTGGCTGGCTCCAGCTCTCCAGACAATCAAAAGCACCGTTGGTCTATGGTCTTATTTAGCTCTATGTCAGTTCATGTTTCTGGAAGGGTTTACAGTTCACAATAAACGATTGTTTGTTTTGTTTGTTTGATTGGTGTTTAACGTCGTACTCAAGGGTATTTCACTTATATGACGACGCACACAAATTGAAACATCACAAACAAATCTGCTTCCCGTTACCCTTTAGCTCTGCGAACACCAGGGCAACAGAAAGCAACCTCTTTTCTCGCCTCTTACAATCGACCGAGAAAGCCGAGGGAGTATTCTGCAGGGCCATGGCCCACCCGCTCCCTCGCGGGGCGAACAGTACATTGGAGTAGGATTAGGTAGCTCACTCACTACCACTAAGCCACAGCAACATGTGCATAAATTAAGTGATGTCATGATCTGTATTAAACCACATCACTTGTTACACACTATCAGCATAAATAAGGTGATGTCATGATCTGAATTAAACCACATCACGTGTTACACACTATCAGCATAAATGAGGCAATGATGTCATGATCTGAATTAAACCACATCACTTGTTACAAACACATCACGTGTTACAAACTATCAGCATAAATAAGGTGATGTCATGATCTGAATTAAACCTCTTCACTTGTTACACACTATCAGCATAAATTAGGACGTGTCATGATCTGTGTAAAGCCACATCACATGTTACACAATATCAGCAAAAAATTTGATATGAGGTGTACCAATTTAGATTGTTTTGTTACTACCACATGTACATGAATACCACAAGACCAAAGATACATATGATGATATGAGAATCAAGTTAAATCTGCTCACTATGGACACTATAATTTTGTTTGTTAGATTGGGTGTTATGCTATACTCCATGTTAACCCTTAGGGTTGAGAGCAAAAAGGACAACAGGAAGCGCCTTCCAAACAGCCCACGCTGGATTATTTAAACGGCTGTTAAAAGCTTACAGATGTAAGAAATATATAACAAACAGCCTCATAAAGATACACATTAAAAGAAAAATAATCCAATCGTGACCTTAAAAAAATGCATTTTAATTTCCGATATTGATATTCCGATATTGAAGCCAAGGCTCAAAATAACTTTGTAGACAAGGATACGTCCTTGAACAATGCAATAAAGATGTTGAAATTCAAAACTCATGAAAGAATTATAAAATAAAAAAGCATGACAGCATGACTCAATGATTTCCTTTAAAAAAAGACTCCTCATTTCTGTTGTTTCTTCAGATGGCTGTGGTATAAACCTGATATTGTACACAAAAAATTGACACATTTTGCACCTGTTCAAATATAAATTAACGGAATCCTAGCAGTTTCTTCTCTTTATCTTTCCTTCTAACTACTTCTATATTCCTTTCTCTCCAGGTACTTTTTCTCAACTTGATAGGTCGGTTACCAACATATTTACCTGCAAAAAAACAAAACAAAATTTAAGAGACAGTTTTTCAAACAACTCAGTTAACATGTGCCCATCAAACTATTCCATTGCAACATTTCAACAGTATTGTCTCCTGTGACATGCTACTCCATGTGAACTCAAACAAGAAAAAAGCAACAAGAGAGAAGCAATGAGTGATTGCTAAACAATATGCCCCCCACCCCTGCAGTCCACACAACACGCACACAACTACATGCAGTGAAATGCAAAAATTCACAAAATGTTGTTTATGTTGCATGTCTGCACATGGATAAGAATGCAGTATGCAAGTTTTAACTGCTTTAGTTAAATAGTAACTAAGACACAGAGCTGGAACCAGGACAGAGCTGGAACAAAAAACCAATAAGTTGTCAAAGCAAATTCCAATAATTTATGCAGAAATCTGCTTAATTTCCGTAATTTTTTATTAACATTTTTTTCTTCTGCGTTTCACATCTGTGTATACAGAAGAATAGAATATGGAAGTTTAACAAATCTAAGTGAAAAAGGAGCCGTCAGATAGAGTCTGGACAGGGCTCATTTGCATAATTTATGCAGAAATTTGCCTAATTCCGTGATTTTTTAAACTATGCTGCATATCTGAGTATATAGAAGAATGCAGTATGCAAGTTTCAAAAGCCTAAGTAAAATAGTAACCTAGAAACATCCCAGACAAGCTTCTCGGCCATATGGAGCCAATTTAAATAATTATAGGGGAAATTTGGATAATTCCGTGATTTTGTTTCTACGTTGCACATCTGGGTACATAGAGGAATGCATTATGGAAGTTTCAAAAGCTTATGTGAAATAGTAACCAAGATACAGCCCGGACAAGCTTACCCGACAAATGTAGCCAATTTGACTCATTTATGGGGAAATTTGCATAATTTTGTGATTTTTTTTCTATGTTGCACATCTGCTTCACACAGAAGAATGCATTATGCAAGTTTCAAAAGCTTTATTGAAATAGTAACCAAGGTAAAGCCAGGACAAGGTTACCAGAAATATGTAGCTAATTTACATAATTTTATTAATTTATAAGGAAATTTGGATAATTCCATGATTTGTTTTCTATGTTGCACATCTGCGTACATAGAAGAATGCATTGTGCCAGTTTCGAAAGCCTAAGTGAAATAGTAATCAAGATACAGCGCGGACAAGCTTCTCAGACACATGGACGCACGGCCATACGGACAGAAAAAGTCAAACCTATATGTCCTCCCCCCTTACTAGAGGGGTGCATAAATATTTATATAGAAGTGATGAAATATCAGCCAGTCAAACTGTATTCAGACATAGTCCAAATCATTTGATTAAAATTGTTGCTTTCTTACCTCCATGAATCGGCTTTGTCATATACCTGGACTATGTTTTGTGGTGAATTACTGTAAATTGTGCTGTGGTTGTACAGCAAATTGCAACTGTTCAAATACACTGGGAATATTTAATGATGTTGTACTGCTACAGATCAATGCAATTTGTTTTCAAAGTTAATAACATATTGAATAATTCTTACATCAAAACATTTTATGTTGATCCACATTAAGCGCACCGCACTGTGCAAATTGAGCCTACGTTAGCACAGTTGAGTGACCCGTTGAATTGCAATGCCACTACTGTCAAACATTCAACGTGAAGTGCCATTGGCATGCTGAATACAGGAACGTCGGTCACTGACGTTGCCTGGGTTATAGGATGTAGTCGACGGACTATCCATGATCTTCGGACACGTCTCCAACAAAACTGGCACCTCAGCAGACCGACCTCGTTCGGGTAGACCATGTGTGACAACACATGCAGAAGACCGACAAATTGTCTTACGTCATAATCGATTTCTCACTGCAATGTCCACTAGGAACCAATTTTAACCCAGTTACACCAACGTCAACGGATTCTGTGGGCACAACGACATCTGAGATGGACTCAGCATGATTGGAATAAGGTTATTTTTAGTGACGAATCCAGATTCACTTTGCACTTTGCCGATGGGAGAGTTAGAGTTTAGAGGAGACGCGGTGAACGGAATGCTCAGTGTTATGTTAGTGTTATGCCCGTCCCGACTGACGGTTGTGCAAGGAAATCTAACTGCTGCAGGATACAGAGATCAAGTGCTCATTCCAGAGCTTTTGCCATTCATGGCAGCTCATGGCCCAGGTCTGACATGCCAACATGATAATGCCAGACCTCACACGGCCATTTTAACGCGGAATTTTCCTAGGAATGCTGGCATCAATGTCATGGAGTGGCCTTCAAGGTCTCCTGTTCGTAGTCCTATAAAACATGTATGGGATGTGTTGGGCAGAAGACTCCGTCAAGTAAGGAACCCTCCACAGAATTTGCATGAACTTGGTGCCATGTTGGTTCAATTATGGCGACGCATCCCCCAAGCTGTGTTCAGACACATCATTCAATCCATGAGGAGACGTTGCGTCGCAGTTGTGAACGCAGTTGTCAACTTATCGACATCCAACAAGTGTGAAGTTTCTTTCTTGACTGAGTTTATTTACAGTAAGCTTTTTACCCCACCCAAATTAGACCCTGCCTTTTACTTTAATATATTGACCAAAAAAAAAAAAAAAAAATTATTATTTTTATATTTCTTAGGGCATAAGGACAGTGGGCTGTGTGTAGTCCTCCAATATGGGTTTTCTGCCATACTTTAGCTTATTTTTCAGTTATGATCATTACAAATCTACTGGCTAAACCCTCCTTAGCTCTGAGCCCTTTGGACACAGGAAACTTCCTGAAGCTGCTGAAGTAATAGGGGAATAGCTGTAAGTAAGACCTTTCTTTATTGATTCGTTAGCCAAGACAGGGTGTAGTACAGGGGATAAATAACAAATGTGCCCGGCGTAATCACAGATACAGGAAGGTGGAATCGTGTTAAGCACGCTAACTTCACATTCATAATACAACACACACATCAACCACCTTATCTCTGGGGCTCATAATTTGCCTGATTTGTCAAATCTAAACCACTAGAAAATAAATCATGTGTGTTTGATACGTGGGAAGCTCACAAGACATACCCTAAAGCAAAATGCTACACCAAATTCAAGGCTTACTTTAATGTGGTACGTTTTGTGTAGTGAAATGATGAAGTATTATTTTAGACATATTATTTCTAAGTATCCATCTATTTTAAAGATAAAAAATGTTAAATAAATTTTTTAGTTCATCTGTTTCCACTGAAAGGGCCCTGTTACACATTAAATTGCCTGCTTCACACTGTTCCTTGCCTTATTACGGGGAAAACCAGGAGGAAACCTCATAAAAACCACCCCCAAGATTGCCGCAGCCACATCTTGTGACTCACTCATATACCTGATGGTCGACAGACGGACTCCATCCTGTGAATGGTACATTGACGTAGGCTCATAAAGGGCACTCATTTACCACTAGGAAAGCGAGTGCGCCCTTGGAAATAGATTTGTTTGTTTGATTGGGGTTTGATATCATACTCAATAGAATCTAGAGGAAATGCAAAAAATATTATGTGCATAGATTATGGTGAACAAGGCAGTGAACAAGGCTCTGAACAAAGAGCTGCCAGTATTGTCAGATGAAAGATTATTTGGTTAGTTGTAAGTTCCAAACCGTTACTTATAAAGTCTCTGGTAATCAATGGTCAGATGAACTCCCCATTACTTACCAACTGCAGCATCAAACTATCTGCAACAATCTCTCGAGGCATTCACTATTTACAAATACTCAAGCCACATCAGGGAAGTACAAAAATAAAGTTATTAACAATATTTATAGGTTTAGTGGAGTGTTTCCACTTAACAAGGACATTAAGTCTTCATTATGACCACCAAATGTGGTAGTTGTAAGCCTGAGGAATAAACTGTCCAAGTATATCATTTAGCCAGGAAAGAAGGATGGCCATTTCCAGGGGATTAATTACTGTAACTTTACCTAGAGGGGTTCCTATTAAAGGGCTATAACCCTTTACATCAATTTTCAAAGGATATATATGTGAATGGACTAGAAATTAACCAGCTAAATCCTCTTTTAGATAAACAATTACCATAAATCTGGACCCACTTGATATCTGTCATTAAACAAATGTCAACACGGGAATAATACTGAGCTTAACACGAATACTTGATTGATTGATGTTTAACGACATAGGAAAAGCTTATTATAGGACAGAGATGTACATAGCCACACTAACCAAACCATAAAATGTCAATTGTATTGATGTCTTGGAAATGCTTTTGGAGCATTTTAGATCGTACAATTTCAACATCAGATTAAGTTCTGATTAAGTTAGACTGCAGTTTTACAATAGTTTTCAAAAATTTGCATTTGTGTTTAAAAATCAACCAAAAATGGAAAAGTTAAAATTATAGGTTTAAGATTTAAGATGACCATTTTCCAGGTTATATCATACAAAAGTACAGCACAGGTCTGGTCTACTGTTACTGTAAACAGCTCCTTCCTTAAAAGAATGATATAAGAATAATATCTAAAAGTCCTAATGACAAAACAATAACACACCTTTACACAAAGAGCATTGGTAGCTACAACACCATAATGATTGATGATAACAGGTGCTTAAGAGACAGAGGCAGTACAGTGGCTTTGCCACCAAAACTGTTCAATAAATCAAAGTTAATACCCAATGGTGTGAATAGAGAGCATAATGAAATGGTCGTTATTCCTGTAAGTATGGCCCAATTAGAGACCACTTGAGCCTTGACAATCTAACCATTATTTATGAACCTCTAAGTACATACAGCTTCACTGCTTGTACAAGACAAGGTAGGCTATATACTGGAGACACCCCTATAATTAAGCTTCCAACTAAATATTCATAATTGCTAGTCATTACTAAGTCATATTAAACATAGTAACAGTAGTAAACATATATAAAGCCAGGGTCCAGTGGTTCTTATCCTGGTGGAGGAAGGCAGTGTTTTCTTTGTGGTGCTTAAAAATATATAAAAATGTTGCTTTATTAAAACACTTAAATATGTACAGTTAGTATGAAACAGGAAATGTTGGAATATTATACTATGCCAGTGAAATAGAAATCGCTAGAAAACCATGCAGCCATAGGCCTACATCCTTAGTTAAAGTGAAATTCTGTGTATTGGGAAGAATTAAAGAAAAAAAAAACAAATAAAAAAACAACTTCATGCTACGGTACTCATTTTGGGTCTGGAGAGAAAGTTGTGACTTCATTTGTGCTTGATTGACTAAAGAGCTACAACACACGCTGGACATGTTTAGCTAAGCCTAAAGTGGTCATTTTAACTTTCTATGGGAATAAGGTAAATAAATATTTGGATTAATGTTGTGCTCATAGATATTTCATAAATATCATTGTTCATTTAAGACTGTTTGTTGTATAAATATGATGAAAACTGGCGAGGAAACCTTGTAATAAACTGATTCACAAACCACACTCCCACATTAAACTGTAGACTTCCTAGAAAAATAGAAACATGGATATTTCCAGCTTTATTCCATTCTATTATTTCACTCACATTACTCTGTACCAGCATAATAGGTGAAGAAAATCATCCTAGAAGACACTGGCAACAAGTAGTATCAAGTCCAGATACTCACCACATGTGGTTTATAAAGGTTTCACAAACAGATCTGAAGCCACTTTCACGAAATGTCGTACATGAATAAAATATAGTACAATATTTTAATGCTATAGTTTAACATGACGTAATTTTATCTTACAATATTAATTTGTTGTATGACATTTTGTGAAAGTAGCTCCTGCTTTTTGTTACCCCTTAGATCAAAGAGCACCGGGGCAACAGGCAGCTCCCTCCAGCATTCTGCTACAAATAGTACGCTAGATTTTCTTTTATTAGCTTCTGAAAATCTCTCCACCTGAATGCCTGGTATTATATCTTTATGGGAGACATTTGGTTAACGTTATGACCATCAATCAAAGCCAAAGCATCCACCCACACATATTGTAAATGGCTACAAGCCTATTCAATTCAGCTCCACAGTCGAGCACTATAATCCCACAATACAATGCCCAATCAACTGCAAATGGTCTGAAGCAAAGCTAACAACTAACCAAGAATTCCCCAATAACCTGATGTTGTTATTGTCATGAGATTACCCACAACTGAATTCTCTCAATGATGAATAGCCAGAAAAAAAACTAATATCCTCAATTTCATGATATTATTCATAAGAATTTATGTTGGTTGAAAATATAAAGAATGACCAAACACCAAACTTCAGTGGTGTTGAAATAAAGAAAGAAATGAATTACCAGGAAATTACAAACACTAGTATTTTACAGTCCTGAAATATTCTCAATACATCAATGACAGGCATGTTTTCATGGCTTCACCCAGAGACCTGTCCTCTGCTCTCTTGTACAGGGGTGAGTAAAACTCAGATTGGTAAAAATCGAAAAATGGGTTAGATAGTGAATGGAATTTGATGAGGAGATTCTAGTCCGTGAAAGCCACCAATATACATTTATATGTACCACCCCCTCTCTCTGTACAGCGGCAAGCTGACAACCATAGAATTCTTTCCCATTCAAGATGGGCGAATAAAATACTATATACATGCGCAAATAAATCACAAGGCAGATAATTTTACAAATGGTGACTACATTTGATGTTTGTTTCATTGGTGTTTTATACCCTAATTTAGTTTCCATCATATGATGGGGTGCCAACCCAATAGGTGAAGGAACCCCCACCAACACCACTGCCACAAACAAAGACAAGACAGGACAAATACAGGACAATCGCACATAATACAGATATATTTCAAACAGATCGTTGCCCGTTATCTCTTAGAGTACCAGGGCAACAGTAAGCTTCCTTTTAATTCAAGAAAAAGGGCTATTTCACTGATAAACAGGCACTGTATTTCCAAATTAAATAAAAACACGGCATAACCCTGACATATTAAGTTTGTTTGTTTGATGGAGAAATAATGTTCCTCTTGTGTCTTTCAACATGAGTCTTCATGACTTTCATCAGAACAAACTGCCATCAGCAAAGATAGACCACATAATAAATAGAGACTAATTGGTTATAATATTACATAGAATATTATGAATATAAAGTGTTACATGCCCACACCTCTACCCCTCAATGACTGAGGTAGACGAAGATAAGTTTATATGGGAATTTCTAACTCATTATTAATAAGATATCAATTGAATTTTCAAAATTTAACAGCCATTTTTCACAGAATAAGCAGCGGCAAATAATTTATGTTTTTTTTATGTAACAGCTTTCAATAAGTTCGTAATGAAGTTGTATGCTTACATAATTTTTCTAATTAGTGTAAAACAACATTTAACCATACAAATTCATCTGAATCTGATAATATGAATTAAACACACCACTAGAGAGCCTCAAACTGACAGATTATGTGAGACCATCATAATTTTCCCTTTTACAATAAGTGACACTTACTACATGAATATTGCATAAACATTAAAGTTGTCATCCAAAATTGGCACCCCCTCCAGAGAGCCTCAAAGTGCTATATTAACATAGATGACTGGCGTAGGTAGAAAGAGAGAGCAGATGGAATGAGTCGAGAGGAGAGATTAAGACCACCCCTGTGTGGTGAGGACACACTTTACCTGATATAAGTACCCATTCAGAAGACAGAAGACAATACAGTACAATCAGTCAGATTGATTACACCTCACAGCCAGTATGTGGTAAGTCCAACAAACTATTCTACCTTTATCTACAGCACTGATGGATCTACAACACTGGGCCGTATATATAAGTCTCTGAACTTTTCAGTACAATTATTATATATTCAGAAATATTTCATTTTGAAATTAGAATGCTGTATTGTTGCTGGTGTGTTGCTTCTATTAAATTAGCTACTTCCAATGGGCTTTTGAGGAAACTGGTGAGTTTTACAGAATGGGTACTGTATTATCTAGCAATTCCATTTTGACCAAGGCAACCACATGTTTAAATCCACTTGACCTGGTGGGAATCAACCCAGAAAGTAAGCTCTCTCCATCAAAAATGGTCATTTTGTAAATTTCTAAAAACAAAATGCACTAGCACATGGATGTCAAGTAATTAGAACAGATGAATCGTCTAATGTTTAAAAAAAATTCCCAGTCAATTATATCAATACATAAAACTGTAAGACAAAATGAAGTTTGCAGCTGGAGAAATGCTAAAGTATGCCTTTTAAATTAAAACTGAAAAAGAGCACAAAAAATTGTCTGGTATTTCAAATACAAAACAAAGGTATGTTTTCATAGAATTTTTAATCTTATAAATATATGTATTTAAAAATAGCATGATTACTTCTGACACACCCTATTTAAGAAAAAAATGTTTGTTGTTTTTAGTTTGTTAAGGAGTAACATGTAAGCCCTTTATTTTAGTTAAGGTCTTGCTGGTCATCTTGGTCAATTTTCAGAACACCTGTTGTATTTAGTCTCTTATGCAAAAGACTATAATTGGTACCATATCTATATATATATTTTTGGAAAGCTAGAATACTCAGAATAACATATATTTGAATGTGGTGAAAATCCAATAATTATTTCTAAAAATATTTTAAAAATATATCAACAGAAAAAAATAGACCGCATTTTTCATGGTTTATTTCTTGAAGTGCAATAATAACAAGACTCACTAATTTAATTGACCAAGTAGAATGGTCCTTGAACTAGTAAACAGTGCCTCATTTTCTTTAAATTTTGATTATAACGATGACAGTGTTTTTTTTGTCTATCCCAGCTTGGAAAATCTTATAAAAATGTAAAAAAACAACTTTCAGAAAATACTAAAAACAATCAAGGAGAATCAACTTCTAAATAATGATGGAGTTTGGAGTTTCTAACATAACCTGTTTTATAGAAATACGCCTTGGAAAATGTGGGGTCTGTTTAAAAATGACATGCAGAAATAGGCAATTACAGTTTTGAAACTAGAATACATGATCATGGGGAAACCAAATTATGGGCTCCAATTTAACAGTTTGTAATCAGATTTTTCAATGGAATTTTTCACCAAGACATAGTTCGAATACCTACCTTTTAATCTAAGCGATAAAAAAAATTTGGTTCATTTTGAGCCCAAGGGTTTCAACAAGACCTTAAACTGGTTAAAAGTAAGCAGAATGTTTTGAATTCAAGAATAGTTTACAAAATATTTGTCACATATATATTAATACATGTGATAACCATTTTAGAAATGTCAGTTTCTTTACATGAGGATTTAACTTTCAGACATGATATGTAATATAAATAATATGTTTAAATGGTATTTTTTTTTTTTTTAATTTAGTATCTGGGAGATATTATAAAACATATATTGCAATGTTTCCAAGATAATTTCTTCCAAAATAAAAGAATATTGCAAATCCAACACAGAAATAACAGGAACAGTCTAAGATTGGCTGGCACAAACAAACCCATGACAGTTATTAGTTAAACATGGGTTTGAGTTGTTTGTACCAATTTTATGCCATGGATGTTTACAGTTAATAGGTGTATCGAAGTGTGATAAAAGGATTCTTACACTCGCTTAATACTGTATTTCTGGAAATTCTTTTTTGTTTGTTAGAAATAGAAAGTGTGAGTTGTTGAAATGAGATGACACAGTTTTGACCACTGTTGGACAACTAACATAATTGATTGATTGATTGATTAGAGTTTTACGCCACATTCAGCGGTTACATAATTGGTGGAATTGGCTTAAATAACATGTGGTCATGGGTCAAACATTGCTGAACAATCACACATATAAATATTTGATGGAGAACATTAGATGATTCATCGGATTAAATTTATGGACATCCTTGTGTCTGTGTTGGTATAGTACAATGTTGTATGTTCTTATAGCTTAGCATGGAACTGTATACTACACTGTATAATATTCGCAAAGTTAACATTGATGTTTAAAAAAATCTATTTAAAAAAGGAAAAGAACTGATTATTTAAGAACACATTTATTGCTGAGTTGGTATGACAGTGACCATCACAGCAGTTATAATTTATATGTATTATGATTAAAAAAATTGATGCTTACTGGCAAACCTAGAAACATTCTCTGTGGTATTTAAGACCTCTACAAGGGGGTAACAATAGAGTATAGGGGAGTACCTAGCATACGCTATTGAAATACTTCCTGGAAGCCCAGTGAGACAATGCCGTTATCTGCTCCACCATTGATCTGTTAAAATAATAGAATAAACTCCTGACGTATACAGTCAGTTAATTTGTACACTGAGCTTCATCACTTCTCTTTTTTGTTTTTTGTAAAAGTGAATATTTTTAGACAAGTCGTTATTCAGACTTCCTATATGTGATAATGAAGTTTTGCTTTAATTGATCCAAAAAAAGAAAAAACATGTTCAAATATAAATTTAAAAATGTCACTACTCTTTACACTTTATTGTGTGCACATCTTTGTCTCCAAACACATCCGACACTATTATGCTGGGAATTTCTTGCTAGAAATTGATGTTGCTTACACAATGGTTGTCCTATAGCGAGACAATGACATACGGTTTATGGCGAACTTATGGCACTGAGTTACTTTCAATGACTAAATGAATAATGGCATACATCAAAAAGCTGTACACACAAAGTGGACAAAGACATCATCCGTTTGTCAGGAATGGCTGGTTTTGCAGAATAAACACTGTTTGCTTTCAGTATCATGCTTTAAACAAAGAAATAGGCAGCTTAAGCAATCTGTGGATACATTAGAAAAGGTCATAACTTTCTCTCGCAACATTATTTGTGGTAGGCTCCCCCCCTCCCCCCCGGCAGTAGTTTTTTTTTGGGGGGGGGGGGGGGGGGGGGTATCATAGTACAAAACTACAATCATGAAATTCAAGGAGATTTTAAGGATAAAATTGGAGTTGTCTAAGAACATTTCATTGATAAAATTAAAGGAATGACTTAAATATTTTTACATTTTTTTGATAATTGTGCAGAACTTAAAAAAGGAAAATAATACAATGTACAAGTAAAGCGCCATTTGCAGGATTTGGTATGAAACCCCAAATCAATCACAATTGAAGCTGCTTCTTTTGTATCCACAGTCATAGTGCCTTAAGGTCTTAATTTTCTATGAAAGTCTTCAATACAAATGAAAACTCTTAAATATAATTTTTAGGAGTTCTCAAGCAAAAAAAAAAAAATCGTTTTTCAGGAAATTCCAGTACTGGAAAACTTTATTTATTTATTTTTTCAGGAATTTCCAAGAGTGTTAAAGGCTGTGCAAACCATGCTACCACTACACTGCCAACACTCTGGAATGTTCCAAATACATTGTCAAACATTTTGACCATTTCTTTCTTGGAGACCATTTGACACAATGTTAATTCTTTGAAACATTACAGGTCAATCTCAAATTTTACAGGATATTTCATGCAAATGCCACAAGGTGTGGTAATTAAAGTTAAACACAACCTAAAATAGAGTTGCAATTCCTGCTTATCTCCAAGAACACAAGGTCAGCAGGAACCTTAGGACGTTAAGAGCGGAACTGTCAATTGACTCCTCAAAATATTCTTCCAGTCTCAAATTACATGTTTAATTTGTTTTATTATTTCAAAGTCTTTATGCATCTTAACTCACAATTTAAGACACCGGATCATGGAGTGTTCGTTAATAGCACTATTAACAAGACAATATAAGGGGTAATAACCGAATGGAACAGTCACTAGGCTTCAAAACTAATTGCCTCATTAACACATTAATATTAGCCAAGTCGAAATAATGATCAATAAAACGACTTGGGATACAATTTTATGCAAATCTGAAATTTGAAGTCTCCATTATGATAACAGAACTTGTCCAGACTTAAAAAATTATAATCATGGTATGAACACTTTCAGAACTGTATTGATTTTATTTAACTTATATGACAGCAGATGTTTGTAGGGAACTACAGTTGCCTAGGTGCTTCTGAGCTTAAAGGGGAACAGGAAGCCGATCTGTTTTGGATGTCTTTGTATTGTCCTGTGATGTTTTTGTTTGTTACCAGTTGTATCAGGGGTTGTTTCCTCCATCCATTGTTGTCCTGTGAGTGAAATAACCTAAAGTACAGTGTTAGACCCCAAACAAACAAACTTATATGACAGCAACATACTCCCAGAATTGAGCAATAACAGATTCATTTTACTTCATGGATACTAGCTTTAATATCTTACAAGCTGAGTAGCTAGCAGGTCCACCACTAGAGACTTTTTTTGAAAATATATGCTTATCATCCCCGTCAAATCTGCTTTTCCGATTTTTGTTTGGGACCTTTTTTACTTCTTCAAAGAACCATTTTGTATCACTATTTTAGTGCCATATGCAATGTTGGCCTTATTTGCTGCACATCTATGGTATTAACAGAAAAAGCCAAGTAGATATCTGAATTTGAGTGATGGCCCTTTTGGTTCGCAGAATTAGATGAAATATAATCCGATCAGTTTCTATGAGAAATTATGAAAAATTATCATGTAGGTGTAACAACAAAAAAATTATACAATGGGGACCGCATTGCTTAGCAGAATTTGATGAAATGCAATCCTATCCTATGTCTTAGTAGATCTAATTCAGGTTTCAACTTAATCTGTGAATTTGATCTCAAACTGATTATGTTCAGAACATCTAGGCTTGAATATTGCAAAATGATGCATTGGCGGCCATTTTGTTTTACAGAATTTGATGAAATTTAATCTTATCTCTTGTTTTAAAAGGAGACTATATTTAAAGTTACTCCGAGAATTTTTTGCAGAGGCACCATGTTAACAACATATACAGACATGATTATTGTAAAATTATGCTATGCCGGCCATTTTATTTTACGGAATTTGAAATTCAATCCTTTCTGTTATATTTCAAGTTCCAAGTTAATCCGTGAATATGTTACAGTACCGGTAATGACTATTATAAAGTAATGCAATGGCGGCCATCTTGATTTACGGAACGAAGTGACATTTGACGCAATTCATTATCTTAAAGGCAGGAAGTTATCTTCAAAGTTTGAAGTTAATCCGTGAATTTATTCTCAACTTATCGTGTTATCTAATTACGGTGGAAAACCGAGAGGAAACCTCGTAAAAACCAACCTTGTGAATGCTGGAGCCACAACATGTGACTCGCTCATATACCTGATGGTTGACAGGCAGACTCGATCCTGTGAATAGTAAATTGAAGCAGGTTCAATTTAGGAAGTGCACTCATTACCACTAAGCCACGGCCACAGGCCTACATCATTCGAAATCAAATTCCACATGTTTCTTACATCATAAGGAAGGAAAATGTTTGGAATCATATCATGCTACTTGCACTTCTGGACATCAAAAAATTGTAAACTTTGAGCAGATACTCTATCTTTGTCTGTGTGAATCAGAGAATTAAATAATTTTCTTCTTTCTCCTGCAGGACAACTTGTACCATGAGACACAATGGGATTGGGGTTGTGATAATGTCAGCCATCTTGGCTACAGTTTTTAGCCAATCAGCAAACAGCCCACAGAAACTCAATCCTGATAAAAGACAGTGGCTGTTTCACTGTGGAGGATGGGGCCCTGGTTGTATGAAAACCCCACCGACAACATTAAGCCGATTTTCTAAACTCAACTATAACCAAGCATATACGCAGAACTATCCTCAATCGGATGGGAAATTTAATTTTTTGACTTCAGGTAATATCACCTTTTAATACATATCTTATTTAGTACATAATCTCTTTCATATATTAACATTACAACAGTGCAAATAAAAATACCAGAGGTAAGAAAAACATGAAGAAAATTCATATCCATTTAAGCGCCCTATATACATCTGATCAGTTTTTTTATTTCTTATACTATTGTTTTATTATCGGTTCAAAATATGGGGAAATGCAAATACTCATCAAATAGATAGAATATATAAATTACAAAAACAAGCAGCCAGGATAATTCTTAATGAACACTACCTAACTCCAACAACAACTTTATTAGAAAAACTCAATTGGATAAGCATACACAATCAAATCATCCTCCAAAAAGCCACCTTTATGTATAAAATATTTAATCATCTCTGCCCAGACTATCTAAACAACTTATTCCAGTACACCAGTGACGGCACAAAAAAAAAATCCTACGCTCAGTATCTCATAATGATCTATATGTACCTAAACCAAACTAAAATTATCTTAAACAAAGTCTGCAATATAATGGTTCAAAAATCGGCAACTCTCTACCTTTAAAACTACGTAATTCAAGTTCAGGGAAATCCTTCAAAAATAGAATGTGCACATTCATAAAAAAACACCCAAGTTTACGAAACAGTGGTGGGCGCAATTACCCCATGTCCGCCCTATATAATGTGAAATATACCATACGGTAGTCTTCTAAGAGAAAAAAAAGGGAACATTTTTAGCGTTTAAGTTTAATAATATAGACATTATGAAAATGAAAAATATATATATAGAGTGCAAAAAAAGTTCAAAGACAGGTCTTTGTTGGCTGGGTTTAAATGTATAACCCACTTTATCTCACGGTACCTCATTAGAAGCCTCATTAGAAGCTCTATCACAGCGCAAAGGAGGGAGGGACTTAGGGAGCGAGATGAAAAAGCGAGGAAGCCAGATGACAGAGCGAGAGAGCGAAGTTCAAATTGTCGCTCCCTCGGTCTCTTTCTTCCTCGCTACCTCGCTCTTTCGTTCCCTCGTTTCTAAAATCTCGCTCCCTCGCGTTCTAGATATAAAACGCAAGGGAGCGAGATGTCCACTTTCGGCTTCGATACTCTACTTGGAGCAATGTTTGCTGCTTAATTAACCACCGTAATATGGCAAGCCGTTTTATCACTTCTACCTTTATTCTACATATATGTTGAATTTTTTTCCACATATGTTGAATGTAAAATAAATGACATTATTCTACATATGTGGAAAATAATTTTAATATATGTGGAAAAGAATTCAACATATGTGGAAAAGAATTTCACATATGTGAATTTTTTTTTCCACATATGTAAAATTAACTATGTTGAAAAGAATTTCACTTATGTAAAAAAGAATTCAAAATATGTGAAAAAGAATTCTACATATCAAAAATAAGCCTTTATTCAACATATGTGGAGATCTTTTTCACTTATGTATGATAAAAAAGGTGAGTGGGACTGTTGTAGATATGTAAAATAAAAGCACCCACGGCATCAATTGCAGACTTCTCCCTCACAGCCTGTATCTAGCGGCAATGTGTTTGTCCAAAAAGTAAAATCTTATGGTAAGGATATCCACCCTCTGCATTTTGCAAAGCATCTGTTATTTTCTAGCGAAGAATAAACGAAGGAAACTACAATAGTTTAATAGGCCTTCAATTGCGACCGATTCTATAGAGAGCATTAGGCCTACTACACGCCCGATTCGTCGAGAAAATAAAATGACTTAGACTACAATGAAAGTACTGAATACGAATAAACCCTTCTCCTAATATAATAATATTCACTCTTTATTTGTAACCCATAATTGGCATTTATCATAATAAAATGCATGGTTTTGTATTGTTGGCTGTAGACTAAGGGAGGTTTCGACTTGTGGCAGTGTGCCATCAATGTAAAATATATACAACGACCTATATACAACATGTAGGTCATTGCTTGTTTTGTTGTTGTTGTAATCTTGGTAACACTGGACCATTTTACTTTTAAATTGACTTGGGAGTGTGCCCTGCCGAGGCTAACTTGCACAGCACGGTGAATATATTCCTATCGTCTTTGCATTCGACTTGAAAGTCTACACAAGACGATGTAGGGGCATAATTGAAGGTTGGATACGGTCTCTTGCCGTGGGGAGTAATCATTTCTCCGTTTGTTCGATAAGTGGAACTCTTTTGTACATATCTAAATTTAACACATATGTGAAAAAGTTAGGTGATGGTGTTTTATTTTACTTATGTGGAAAAGAATTTCACATATGTTGAAAAAATTTGTACATATGTTGAAAAAAATTCTAGATATGTCAAATAAATTTTTATTTTACTTATGTAAAATTCTTTTTTACATAAGTGAAAATCTTTTCAACATAAGTAAAAAAGAGTTTCACATAGGTGGAAAAGAATTGTACATAAATAAAATAAAAGCAAGACTTATTCGACATATGTAGAATAAAGGTAGAAGTGATAAAACGGCTTGCCATACCGTAACAGATATTTATTCATGCTTTAATGTCAGACAGTCAGATAAGTGAAATCGCATTTTTTTTATAACCCTCCATTTTAACGAATCCGAGGATATCTATAGACTTACCATAGGCGAACTGACATTTTTAAATTAATCGAGGTCGCTACATATTCCGTAGGGATTTTTTTCTGCACGATTATATATGTGTGAGTATTGATGATTATGTCAAGCAATAGTTATGGCATACCAGTTCTTGTGTTGGCTTTGTAGAAGTGCTTCAAAATCAGAATAATACAAGTACGTAGGGCCTATGTGACAATTCGATACATTCGACTCTCGAATTTATATACAAACAATGTAAACACTAAGCGTTTGTAAATGGGTTTATAGAAGTTAAACGAGGCGTGACCAAACCTGTTCATTTTTTAACTATAAATGAAACATTTTCAACTATAAATGAAACATTTGAAGCAGGTGCGCCCTGCTTAAACCATCGTGAACTTTATTTTCCAGGTATACAGCTGTTATAGGTAAGTAAGAAAAATTTGCTTAATTCTCTAGTCGAAACTCTGTCAAAGGAACACTGTTCAGCACAATTCAGTTGTTATATTCTGCATGTTTAATTGTATA
This sequence comes from Mopalia muscosa, assembly GCA_031763545.1. NCBI lineage: Eukaryota > Metazoa > Mollusca > Polyplacophora > Chitonida > Mopaliidae > Mopalia > Mopalia muscosa. The sequence continues at coordinate 19,101 of JARFOD010076220.1, forward strand.
TCTATATCTTATTTTGTTGGCCGTTATAAAAAGGTGGAAATATGTATCAAATGTTGTTAAGATTTGTACTGTTTTGACGTATTCAGCCAGTTTTGGCTAAAACAGTTTATGGAACTATGCAGATCGAAGACATTCTTTTAATTTACATTAGAACCTGTCTTTTTTCCATTTACAGTTAATTAAACGATAATCATTTTTTTATAACTTTTTAGCACATAATTTCTCTCCGGTTTTCCACCTTTAATAATAGGGCGATACTAAGTCGTTGTATACGTGGAATACCCTTATTCCGTTTTTCGGTATATCACGTTGAAACCAAAATATCGAAGATCAAAAATGTGATACTAGAGTTGTGTAAGAGTAGGGTTTCTTTTCTCTACCAAATTGGGTTCCGATATTTAAATGGCCCATTCAATACATGTGCATGTTAATCATTTATTATGTGCACGGAATAAACAGTGTTGGTTGAATAATATACAACAAACGGGAGTACGGCTTGTTATATATATATATACGAGAGTTACAGAACAGTTACAGAGATCATAACGTTTGTTAAAGTGGGGTATATCGATCCAGTTAATACGGTGATGTAGACGTATACGGTATTGTATATAACATTGATATATTTACCACGAAATAACTGCGCCTTTTTTCTCCTGCATAAAAATCAAAATTTTTCCTAGCAACCAGCAATTAAAGTTCCCCCATCATCTTGTCACTTAATCCCCATGCGCCTTTGTTCGTTCACAACCATCTAGCATAAGGTGGTGTCCAACGGCCAGTATCTGCTTCGCTGATAAGAATCGATCTAATCAACAACTGTTCAAGGAAGAATTGATATTGTTTAAATGAAGGTTAGGTTATCTCAGCCATGATAGCCCTTTCCGTTTGAATATGAGATTTTGAGTGCACCCGATTCCCATGGGCATTTGGATGGGAATCGGGTGCACTCTATCTTTATTTATTTATCTATTTAAAGCTCTTCCTATGGTTCATGTCTGTTTGCAAAAGCTTGTCATCTGATCCCTAACGTGGTATAGATGGGTGCAATTTTGTCTCAATATTTACATTGTCTCGCACAGTTTGTTACCACCAAGTATACCATCTAGCTTTTTAACGGAGACTTGGAACTTTGGGATAAACCCGCACCATTACTCGTTTTTCAGGAAGTGACAAAGGGACTCTACTTTGTAGGTGTATGAAAATTTGAAAATATGTTATATAGGTCAACATAAATTGAACAATTTTATTATTAATTTAAAAAATGATTAAACTTGTTACTATCTTTATAACTTGTCTGTTTACTTGATTTGGGTGACTGCTATCTGTAAAAAGGAAATCGGATTGATGTACAGTTGAAAGACATCAAAGCATAATCCCGGTGTGTTTATACAGCTGTCATTTGTATCCGCACAATGTACGCCGTTTTAGCGAATAACACTACATTTACGCATTAAAAATGGTACTATACAGGTTTATGGCCAAGCGGGCTGTAGGTCATGTCGGAACATCCTTCGACACTTTCCGTACCGGTACATTTATCTCGGACGTGAATGGAAGCAATAATACTACAAGAAAACTTGTAATGTTAACCGCCGGATGTTTTGTCGCGCATGCGTCGAAATC
>JARFOD010076231.1:0-18447 GCA_031763545.1 Mopalia muscosa
GGGAAGCAGATTTGTTTGTGATTTTCTGTATTTGCGTCTGCCCTCGTCATATAAGTGAAATGCCCTTGAGTACGACGTTAAACACCAATCAAACAAACAGACAAATCATCCTAGCTGAAGTTTTATGTTGATTCTTCATCCCGGCTTGTTTTTAATCTTGGTTCTTCATCCCAGTTTTAGTTTTATGTTGATTCTTCATCCTAGATTGTGTTTTATTGTTGATTCTTAATCCGAGCTTGTGCTTCATGTTGATGCTTTATGCTGATTTTTCCTTCCAGCTTGTTTTTTATTGTTGATTCTTCATCCTAGATTGTGTTTTATTGTTGATTCTAAATCCGAGCTTGTGCTTTATGTTGATTCTTTATCGCAGCTTGTGCTTTATGCTGATTTTTCTCCCAGCTTGTTTTTTATTGTTGATTCTTCATCCTGGATTGTGTTTTATTGTTCATTCTAAATCCGAGCTTGTGCTTTATGTTGATTCTTTATCCCAGCTTGTGCTTTATGTTGATTCTTTATCCAAGCTTGTGGTTTATGTTGATTCTTCACTCCAACCTGTTTTTTATTCTTTGTTCTTCATCCCAGTTTGAGGCGTTGAAAGCTTCGATTGCATCAAAACAATAAAATGCTGTATCCCGAGGCCCACATGGCCGCCTCCAAACACTAGTTTTTTCATTAAAGAAAAAATAATTCAAGTAATTAAATGTCACAAGAACGTTAGCTATATCGAGGCACGGCGCCTTGCCTCTGTCCTAGCACTACGTCACGAAGAAAGTTTCTATGTCTTTTGCGACGCAGACCTCCCCTACTTGATCAAATGGTGATTAACACCCTTCTGCTGTTGACCAAAACACATGTCAACCATTTATAAAAACGACTGCTTCAACACAAACTAATACAAATAAACAACCCTAACTAAAAAAAACCCAGCCACAATCAAAAACAAAAATAAACCCCAATAAAACAGACACACAAACTAAAAAGCAATCTGACCCGGAGGTTCGCCCTTCCAAGGCCATAAGGGATGCTGTTCAAATACTTCAATTTGAACAACCAATTAATGTAGAGAGGGTTGGTCCCCTCTCTCCGAAGCCATCAACAAATAAATCCATTGTGTCGGAGGCAGTTACTCTCGATAACTGCTTCGACGCCTTGGAAGGGTTGGAGGTAGACATCAAGCCTAATCCCGCTACGGTGGAAATCCAACCACCATCCTCCGCCATCTCTGAACTACCTGCAAAGAGTGGACAGAAAGCATATTCACACTCGGTTGAGGGAACGCAGAAAACGCAGTGCTGGTCGTTCGCCAAAGCACGAACAATAACAAAGATGTTTTTCTTAACGATTAACATATTTTTAAACATACTATTTACAAGGTTTTGATGCAAAATTAAACATTTAATATATTGACATGTTTTAGCATTTATTTTTCAGCTCATTTCGTGTCTCTTTTTGATGTTCACTGCCAAGGGGACAACATTGCTGGCGAAGTTGTCGTCGGGGTTCCTTCAACAGATCGGTCTGTATCGTGAGGTTTAATTTTCATGAATTATTGTAAATAGCTCTAATAAACATAGTTTTAAACAGAATATTTACAATTTTTAGATCCAAATTTTAACAATTTAATATATTGACATATTTGAAGTTTTAACACTTATGTATGTCCTATTCGGTTCACTTTGTTTATCTTTTTGATGTTTGCTGCCTAGGATGCTTCAGATTGGAATTATCTCTGAAATATAAATTGACAATATGTTTACGCTACAGCGTAGCTGAAATACCGCTATATGGGGGGTAAAACACCAATCAACCAATCAATATTTCCAGTTTGTTTCTTATTGTTGATTCTTCATCCCAGCTTGTGGTTTATGTTGATTCTTTATGCCAGCTTGTGGTTTATGTTGATTCTTCATCCCAGCTTGTGGTTTATGTTGATTCTTCCTCCCAGCTTGTGTTTTTTGTTGATCCTTTGTCCTAACTTATCTTTTATTGCTGATTCGTCATCCCATCTTGTGGTTTATGTTGATTCTTCACCCCATCTTGTGGTTTATGTTGATTCTTCATGACAGGTTATTCTTTATGTTGATTCTTCATCACAGCTTGTCTGTAATCATGGTTCTTGTGTTTTGTCGATTTGTCCTCCCAGATCGTTTTTTATTGCGGATTCATCATCCCAGATTGCGTTTTATTGTTGATTCTTCATCCCAGCTTGTGTGTTATTATTGATTATTCATCCCAACTTGTGTGTTATTATTGATTATTAATCCTAACTTGTGTTTTATTGTAGATTTTTCACCCCAGCTTCTGATTTATTTGTATTCTTCGTCGAAGCTTGTGTTTTATTATTGATTTTTCTCCCAGCTTGTGCTTTATATTGATGCTTCACCCCAGCTTGTTTTCTATTGTTATTTCTTTAACCCAGCTTGTATTTTTATCGCAGCTTGTGTTTTATTGATATTCGAACATTCTGTTTAACAGTACATCGTGGTACATTGCTTTTATTCTAGTTATTCATAGATGCTATATTTGTTGATACATCACCCTAAATTGTGTTATGTGTTAGTATTTTCGTTACAGATTGTAATTCTGTGGGTTCATCATCATACATTGTCTTGGATTCATATTACATTACCTCGCCTAGTCCGTTTTGTTACCGACCCGCAGCTTAGTAGTAGTGTGCGCGCTTCCTAAACTGAACCTGCTTAGGTTTACCGTTCACGAGATCGAGTCCGCCTGTCAACCACCAGGTATATGTGCGAGCCCCATGTTGTGGCTCCGGCGATCGCGGGGGTGGTTTTTACGAGGTTTTGTCTCGGTTTTCCATCGTTTTAAGGCTAGGTGAAGTATCCGTCGCCATATAAGTGAAATACCCTTGAGTACGAAGTTAAATCCCAATTAAAAAAACTATTTTGTTACCGCATCACAGGTTTAATGCGTAGAAACTCTTGCAGCTCGATGTTTGTTGTTTTGGTTCATCGTGATAGATTGTATACATACAACGTGGTACCCAATCCTAGTTTATGTTTTTTAATGGGAAGCTCCCTACTGAGTGTTGTTTTTTGTTGGTGTCTTATCCTGTTGTAGAGTTTGGGCAACATCCTCGAGGCTTTCTTGATTAGTTTCATGGGGCATTTAATTGGAAATTACTATTGTTTGGCACATTCAACAAAATATAAAGCCTATATAGAAACCAGTCCAAGCTATTTGCATTCACACCAGTTAATTGCATCCCCGTTTATCCTCCTTAGCTCATATAGGTTAGACACGTTCAGACCAATCGTCCACAATACTGTTACATAGTTATAAATGCCTGAATATAAGTAATTGATAAAGAGACCGATCAAAGCACTAGTGTGAGCACATATACTTGTTAAGGTTCGATAACGATGTAAACCAGAAATACCATGTAATTTAAAGTTGAACAAGCGAACCAATACAGTTTGCCAATCCCTTATCCCTCTGAAAAGTTTAAATGCAAATTGGAACAAAATGATTTTGTCAAAATTATCAGACATAAGCCTTTACAAAAGCGGAAATTTTGATAAAATTGCGGATATTTACTAGAATCGTTTCATACAAGTGGTTCTTTGAGCTGACGAAAATGTATCAAACACATCTTTTGTACAGAATTCTGCATCCGCTTTCAATAGTCCTCCTATATATGCCTCTGCTGTCCAAGGGTCATCCCATTACTACGCCAATGTCACGAAGAAAGTTTCTGTGTCTGTTGCGACACAGACTTTCTTTACATGGCCAACTGTGGTTGACACACTTCTGCAATAACCATGAGTATTGTTCTGCTGTTAACGTGAACTCAAAACAAACAAAAACCGCTACATAAACGCAAACGGATACAAAAAAGCAAAACAAACAAAGGCTCGCCCTTCCAAGGCTACAAGGGACGCTGTTCAAGAGTTTCTTTTTGAACAGCCTATCAATGTAATTGACGTTGAGAGAGTTAGACCCCTCTCCCCAAAACCATCTACAAGCTAGTTCATTGGATCACAGCCAGTAGCTCTGGCAAACCGCTTTGATCCCTTGAAAAGGGTGGAGGTAAACATCAGGCTTCCTCGCTCTACAGCTCGCCCACCCCCGCCTTCTCGACGGCGGCCCAATGGTTAACCCTAGGTTCAAAGCCAACAGAACACCTAGTGCTGGTGGCTCGCTACTACGAAAAACCCGACATTGATATTTTCATGAATTCCTGTAAATAGCACACACAAAAAATGTTTCTCTTTTTGATGATTACTGCCGAAGGTGCTGCCTGATTGAAATTTGTTTTTAAATATTCAACCTTAGGTCAAATAATTTTACTATGTTCTCACCACAGCGTCGCTGAAATACCACTAAATGTAGCATTAAACACCAATGAATCAATCAACTTTACAAATGAGTTGTCTCCAATTAGCTAGAGACCATCTTCGAAAGTTCTAGCTGTCATCCTCTCGGCTGTACAACTGGCTGAAACAATAAGTAGATGACACTAGACGAAACCGGTATAACGCGCAGAATTGCGATATAATGGAATATGATACAGGTTGACTTGTTTATGTCACTTTTTCTTTTGTTTGCAAATTCTGCTTTGTCCAATATGAAAACCAAAGCTGTCAATTGGGACGCAATTCCATTTGAATGTAACATCCAGCATTACCCCCCCCCCTTTACACTCATCGGTAAGATTTCAAACCGGTCACAACACAACGCCCACCAGTTAAATGACCTGTGTATATTTATGCCGGCTCTGGTGCGTTTAATTATGTGAATATATCCCAAAACGACAACAATCCTTTGTCTTTATTTACACACCTTATCAAGTAAACACGGACAGTCAAATGTAAATAGAGATTAACATTGTTAGGAAATGTCTGAGAGTTCATCGATATTAAGATGTCTTTTTACCATGATAAACCCCGTGATATTATTAAAGAGAACGTGAGAGAAGCCAATGATAACATATCAATAAGGTAATGCCGGTCCCATCTGCAGAAATATTCCTGTCATAGCTACGCCTGGCTTACTGCGTTCAGCATGTTAGCTTTTGTGTGAAATTACCATTGCTTTGGGTTAGGTACTCTAAAGCGACCTGTTCACGCAGATAAGCTGGATGAGCGTCGCTGTAAAGACTTACAATTGGGTGTACCTCTTATAATGTCAAACGACAAGATATACTTTTAGCTTGAATGTGTGGAATTTACTACACTTGCAAAATTAGGAAAGCAGATATATTGTATACAATTGAAGATTGCATTCCCGGCAAATAGTCTGAATTTTGACTTTCTCATGAAATAGATGCCATTAACACTGACAATTGTTACAGTACAACCAGTGAGATTCTCCAGAAACTGATCTGATTTCGAGATTTACACCATTTTGGTTGACGGCTTCATAATGTCTGGTCAGTTAACCATGTTATGGCTCTGTATGCTGCTTCTGTCACTCGACTTTACCGCAGGAGACGATTCTGGCGAGGAATCAGGCGGACTCACAAGGTAAGACAATTTCTATATGCGAACGGAACTTTTGACAATGTGAAGCATAACTTATTCACTAGCTGCTTTCACGGTTGACCTAATTTATCCTATCTTTCCTATTATTTAATGTAACTAATTCATAATATAACAGTATGGACATATCCATTTATAGAAACGTTCATCTAGTTATTGTAACTTCGAACCTTCGCCAATTATGAAGTGTTCTCCCATGATTTGAACAATAAACGCGATGGGTCATTTTTCAGTCAAAGTTTATAAATTTTATAGTTTAGTTTATCTGTTGCTGTGTGTCTCTATCCGATGTTTGCTTACACCGCAAAGAGAGTAGAGCGTACACATTGTTTGTGACCCAGAATAGAGAAGAGGAAACCCTATACCTAAACATATTTAGTGAAACAGGGGTAAAGTCTATGTTACCATTTAACAGCCCGACAGCTCTCCCCAAAATGACTCTTTCTGGTTACGAAAGAATATATCGGCTAATCGCCGTCTTCTTTAGAACTCGTATCTTGTATCAGTTGTGCTGGTAAATAACTTCTCGAGTTTCCTGGCAGCTTATAGGTAAAATTGTTCAGGCTGAAGTTAAACACTTGGTACGTGTAGTATTATTTCATCCGTTTACTAACTGAAATAACACGAATAACGAAACTTGACTACATCACTACGGAAATGTGATATTTGATATGAATGTAATGTAAGCGTGTTTGGCTTCATGTTTAATTGTAATGAAGATATGACATACGCGAAGCTTTTGTTGTTCGTTGGACGGCTATTCTAGGACAATGGTAAAATATTTCAGATATGTAAATTGCTTGCTAAACGCAACCGATTCATTTCAAGCACTCCAAAACTATAACAAGCTGTTAAATGAACGTCGTATACCAACTATAAAACCGAGCTAGTAAACATCAGAGATCTGGAAACAGGGGATGCAATACAAATCTTTGAAATATAACTAATCATTTATTTGACAATATTGACAGAAACCGTTAAAATCATACTTTATTTCAAATAATCTTTATGAGCGCCGTATAGAGCAGTATAGCTGTCGATTAAAAACAAAATACTCGTTTTGACTTGTTAAAAAAGGAGGGTTTTACTTAAACCAAACGGGTCAGGATAGGTTTGAACAATTTTAGAGGAAGAAAAAACATCCGACCATGATTTTCTGTACGTTCAATGTAGCAATAAGACTCATAGCGCCATAAAGATAAATTCTTATCAACCCATCATGTTTGGTCCGCTTTCTTTCGTCGATCGTAAATGTGTTAGATTTTGTATGGTAAATGGGTTTATCTAAGCGCATACAGCCCAATAAATATACCTTTTCCCTAAACGAAACGCACTAGATGAACTAATTCTGGATCAGCCAGACAGTGTGCCAGTAGTCTCCCCGTGTATGTCTGTGAATTATCTTAACGACAAATCAATCATTGTTTCCTCGAATTACGCGATGAAAGTGAAAAAGATCTTTGGCAAGTGAGAAAAATAAGAATTATCATGACATGTAATTATATTTTATCTTAAAGATACCCGACACTTTTTTCATCACGACTTTGCTTCGTTTTTTCCTCGGAAACAGAAACTATCCATTATATTTTATATGTGAATATTTTGTTCCTGGAGTGAAGCTATTTATCTGTATGGAGTAGTTTATGGTTTTGTGTCCTATTTGTGTCCTAAGGCATTTTCATTTCATTGGGCTCTGACATTGATTGTGAATTCTTTCTGTAAAATTAGATGTTAACACGTATTCTGAAAGCAATTCATGTTTTATATGAACGGATTTAGGGGTATTTACTATATGTTTGCTATATATCTAGTGACTATTCTGTTGTGATGTATTGCCATGCGACAGCTCAATGTAAACGTTATTTTACACCCATAGACAAAGGCACACAAGGTAGATTTTTTACGAACTTTTCGTGATTTGAAATGTTTGATAAATAATACTTGATCGATTTGGATTAAACTTGATAAATATGCGCCTTATAACTCTATCAGCCTTCAGTGGAATGCCTGACAATAGCATTATCCAGTCGAATGCGCCTAATACCACTTGGCGAGCGCACATGGCGTCAATTATTTCTGAACATATTTCTACTCCTGCAACAAAGAAAATATTAACCATTAACAATATTTATTACATTAAACATTTGTTAAGACCCAGTAAATATGCTGGAACTTTTAGATAAAGATGGATTAATCAAAGAAGTTATCTCCAAACGTTTATACGTCCATACATTTCCATTTAACATTATCGGAATATCTGATGAAACAACGAGATGAAAATTTAGTGAATATCATTTGTTATTATCGAGTATTTCACGTTTTATAGTTTCCTAATCTACACTAAGATATGTATCCAGAAGAAAAGTAAACACGCCCAAAATGTTTGTGAATAATTAAATAACTTTCTTGTTGCCAGAAATCAGCATATATCATTAAATTCAGATTGCCACGATTTTGTTTAGTTCTAATGTCTGTTAATAAGCTGATACAATACCTTATATTTGTGATGACTATTCGATGTGTACTCAGCTTTGTAAGAGTGTCATTTTTTGTCTATCCGTTGGCCCCCAGTGGGGGAGTGGGTGGGCGATTTAACATCTACCCGGCTCTGCAGAATACTCACCCGGCTTCCTCGGTTGATCGTAAGGGGCGAGAAAGAGGTAGCCTGTTGGCCATGGGTTGCATCCCGTGTCGGAAGAGAATGATTTCCTGGAGACCGAGGGGAAACTTGGCTGGCCAAAGGGTGCCACATAGCCATATTGCTCCAACACGTTACTTTGGGTCAATAGTCTCCTAGACGGGAGGTCAGATTGGCCCGATCTGATCAATCGGCTTGTTGCCGGCCTCTGCAATGATTCAAGATTAATGTCATCGTAATTAATAAAATTCAAGTTGAACAAAAGCTAAATTATATACAATAGGTTATTCGGTCTTACCTTAAAGATTTAGATCATCGCAAAAGGCGGTGGTTCATGGGTCAATTGAGTAGGAGACAACCAAATATATTTTGTATGTTCTTCTGGATAAAACCACCTCTTGGAAGCCTCGTTACCTGACCCTGCTTGTGTCCGCAGGGGAGGTCTCGCCATCGTTGGCACTCCTTGGCGGGTGGGGGACATGGGTGGTGAAAGATAATACACCACATGATGGCATCACCTCCCAACCCTATCAATTATGGAAAAAGAAGAAAAGTTCTTGAAACTAATGTAAATGAAAAAGCCAAACATAACTGGCCAAAATTTATTGTGATCAGTAGTAAAAATGAAAATAAATCTGCCACAAAAATATCGCCGTTTGCTTTAAATAAGACCCTTGAAGCAACGCCAGGAACTCTAAAGAACGTAACTAACATGCATCTGGTGACATTCTGGTGGAATGCACCAGAGAGCAACATGCGTTAAATTTACTTAAATTAGAGAAAATTGTAGAGTTAGCTGTAGCAGTAACACCTCACAGATCTCTTAACAGCAGTAAGGGGACCATTCGCGACAGAAGAAGAGATCTCTATGATCTATCAGAGGGGAGATCTGCACTGAGCTCGGTGATCAAGGTATAACTAACGTTAACCGTTTTACCACTAAAAAGGATGGAACTCTAATAAGACTTAATATTTACCTAGTTACTTTTGATTCCATGACAGTGCCAGACCACATCTACATTGGTCCTTACAGGATGAGAGAAAATACCTTCATCCCCAACCCAACAAGGTGCTTCCAGTGTCAAAAATTCGAACACGGTTAAGACCCAGTGTAGAGGTGGTTTGGTATGCTTTCGTTGCTCTGAAGAAGGCCACTAGGGCTTGAACTGCAACAAAACAATAAACTTTTCTAACTGCAACGAGGCACATATGGCCTCCTCCAAAGACTGTAGTCATTTCATAAAAGAAAAGCAAATCCAAGTACTTTAGTCAGAAAATAACGTTAGTTATATCGAGGCACGCCGACTTGCCTCTGTCTCACAAGTTCAAGGCTCATCCCAGTCCTACGCCAATGCCACTAAGACAAGACAAATCAAAACCACTTCATCCATGAAAACTGCTACATCAACGCAAACTGTTACAAAAAAGCAAATCAAAGAAAATAATAAAACAGACAATCAAACAAAAGATAAAAAACCATCTGGCCCAGAGGCTCGCCCTTCCAAAGCCACTAGGGATGCTGTTCAAACGTTTCAGTTTGAGCAGCCAATCAATGTACTAAACAGTGAGAGGGTTGAACCCCTCTCTTCGAATCATTGACAAGCATGCCCCTTGGGTCGGAGACGGTCTCTCAGACAAACCGCTTTGATGCTATGGAAGGGATGGAGATAGACATCAGGCCTCCTCCCTCTACAGCTCGATCACCTCCGCCTTCCCGAGGGCATCACAGTGGCAAACACCCTCAGTTCAAAGCGAACAGAACACATAGTGCTGGTGGCTCGCCAAAACTAGACATTGATTTTCATCAAGAATTGTATATAACTGTATATAATACGATATTGAAAAGTTTTGTATATAAAATGAAATATTTAATATAAAAACCCCCACAAAAACACACACAAAAAAAAACACGAAAGAAGTTGACAAGTTTTGTATATAGAATGAAATGTATACAATAAAAAAAAAAAACAACAACAAAAACTATAAACTAATGTATGTCCTGTTCGTTTGATTTGTTTCTTTTTCCTTATCTTTACTGCCAAGTGTGCAGTCTGTTTGAAATTTGCCTTTAAATAAAGAAAACGACTATGTTCACGCCACAGCGTAGCTGAAATACCACTGAATGTGGCGTAAAACACCTATCAATCAATCTGTCCGTTAGCAATACAGAATTCATGTCAACAAAATTCTTTTTTACTGCCAAAAACCTTTAATAAAACCGATAATGATAAAATAAGTTATTCCCAGTCGCACTGAGCCATGTACACGTTGTTGTTGTAAATTCGATCTTTTGGTCACATTTTTGTCGTTAAATCAATTTAACCATAAAAGTAAGTCAGTAAATCATTGTTTTGATAATCTTTCCTCGTTTTCTAGCACTTTGACAGTGCTTTGAGGTCTATTGGGGGTCTATCAGGGGGTAATTCGTCGGACCCTATATTTCCAGCATATAAATAATATCGGCTATCTTTATCCTGACGTCACCATGTCCTATGACCCGCAGCCCATTAACTTTTGCTTTGTATCTGGGCTGTAGGCTTTCGGGGCTTAAATCCGCTAAAGATGGCAAAATAAATTGGGGCACGCTGCAATTTTGTATAAAGAGAGCAATATTCTTTAAATAAGACCTAAAACTTAGATGATCTCCTGGCGTTGCTTTAAAACCTTTGTACGCGAAAACGTTCATCTCGGATTTCGTTTTGACGCCAGCTGATGGTATGACAGGAAAACTTAAGAAAGCATGGCTTAAATGAATACCAGTACTTTGCGATTCTCAAATTTAATACCCTTCCTGCAATTTAGTTGGTTCTGTTAACCCTCCTCGTTTGTTTTGGTACCTCATCTTAGCATTTTGGCGATTAACCACATCCTAGTTTGTTATATTGATAACCTCATGGAAGCTATTTTCGCGTTACTTCACTCTGGATTGTTTTTGAAAACCTTTTCCTAGCCTGTGTTTTGGTAACCGCATACATCCGCATATATCTTGTTGTTGGGTAATCTCATTTGACTTCATTTGTATTATTCGTTTTAGGATAACCTTATTTTGATTTTTGGTAAATTCATCAAGTCTTCTTGAAAACATGGTCTTTAGCACTGTTATTTAAGTTAGCACAGATCAATTTGTGCTTTAGTTTGAATGGAGATTAACGTCATACTCAATGGTATTTCACTTATATGACTACGGATTGACCATTCCGCACTATTTCGTGTTTAAATTCGAAAAGAAACCTCGTAAAAAAACACACACACAAAACAACAACAAAGCGATTGCCGGAGTCACATGTTTGACTCACTCTTGTATGTTATGGTTGACATGCGGTCTCTGATCCGTGGATGGTGCATCGGAGTAGGATTAGTAGTCACTCTAACCACTAGGTCACGGCCCCCACAGAGCAGTATCGTCCTTAGCCATGTGTCTGTTAGATGTCTTAACGCTTAATGGTCTCTTCAACATATTTCGATAACTTTGAATTTAGATTTTCTGAAGCTCAAAAAAGTATTAGTACAGCTCAAACTAGATTAATTCAAACGCATAAGTAAGTTACAGGAATTTATAAATACGGCCATTATTTAAATGCTTATTAAAAGTACATTTTTCGCCCAAATATGTATTTAATACGTCTATAGGCTCCGTTACTGTGTGAAGGTAGTCTCGATGTTTACAAGCGGTTTTTTAGACATTTGCTGCATGGCCGTAATCATCCGGAATTGATCGGATAATAAAGTATGGTCACTTGAACAAGAGTTCTTGTTTTTGATCGAGTTATAAACTGATCCCATGACCTTATCACCACAAAAGATTAGCCAGATGAATGCGGCCGACTGACACAGAAGCCGTATTATTTTTGCGTAGACTAAAATACTGATCCATATATACCTTATCGTTTCCTAGTTCAGCGCATTGTTGAGGCAGTTCAACTGAACCCTTCCAAAATATATATCCGAGATAGACACGTCTACTGAATAAAGATTGACTGATTGATGAATGTTTTACACCACATTCAGCGGTATTTCAGCTATGCTGTGTCGTAAACATTGTCGTAAACATTGAATTTGAAAATTTTTAATATCGTGTTTAAAACTATACCGATAAAAAGTGGAGTTTTTCGTTTTGGCGAGCCACCAGCACTGTATTCCATGGGAAAACAACTGTTCTGCGACCTAAACTAATTATTTGCATTGCATATTTTTAAAGACAGCCTTCTGTATTGCACTTGGAATCGAATGAGTATTGTCATTAATTAATTAATTTTAAAAAACGGAGTTGACGTCGTTGTTTGAAAACACGGTATTGCCTGCACGGGTGGATGCTTTCATATAAAGCCATAAGTGGGAGTTCCGCCCCCAAGCGAAACAACAAACAACCGCTTGTACATAACAAACTGGTATTAAAACTGGATTTCTTGAAACCGCATGTCAGCTGAAAACATGCTAAACGTATGTTTTACTCGCAGAGCTATTGTGATATTTAAAAAGATTAAAATTGCACTTGGGTGACTAAACTTGTGTATTTGCCATGTTGTTATAGACGCCTTCTAATACATCCATAAGCAAACAGACACACTGATGACCGACCTTGTTTCGGAACAATGATGTCAGTCCTGCCTGTTAAATTAACTAATTAACGGCTATGCTTACTCAAATGCAATAGAGATGGTTGTCTTTGAAAATATGCAATATAAATAATAAGTTAAGGTATGAAAACAGTTGTCTTTTCCCTTTACTGCTTTTGTGTGATACATTCCTGTTTACAGGCTATCATAATGAAACACGACCAGGTAGAATAACAACTTGCACTGAATATAGACCTGAGCCCCCTTTGAAATACAGCGTCATCGAATTGCAATTACATAGTTATCCCACCTTTCATTATTTTATATGAATGTAAAAGCCGTAAGACTCAAAAAGGGATATTCCTCATCTTATATTACTATTGCGGTACGATGAATATAGTGCAATTTCATGATTTATTTCCCGCTTTTATATCAGCACCTATGATAAAATAATTACTCGGGGCATGAAAAGTCCACTTGTTACCCTGAGGGTAGATCTTTGCTGCCTTATAATTTTCTTGGATGAACGGATCATCAAGTTGCAGTTATATTAATAATTAATGATATAAAGGTAGTATGCAAGTTAATTGATCTTCAACTATCAAAGCAGGAAATACGAATTATTGCAAGTGCTCTAACTTATTTTCAGTACATGCTTACCTTGTCATACTTCAGATTAAGTTGTTTGCACTTATTATATTTCTTATCCCTGTTTATGGGTTACAGAGAATACAATTTTGGCAGCAAAGGTTAAAAAACTGTAATTTCTCAGATAGTTTCTCCATTTGATCGACGTTATAATTTCAAGTCTGAAATTGTTAACTGTATTTACAATTTATTTTCTTTGGACAATTTTTGTTTTTTGTTTTGGATAGATGGATTTTTGGTGTTCTTTGCTGTTTACACGGACATATTTTTAAAAAAATCAAAGAAACATTTCAATTCGGAGGCGAGGGGTATTTTCATATTTACGTGTTGTTGTTATTTTGTTAAATCTTACTCAGATTTATCGTCCAAGAAAGCAAAACACTTAACATTTAATGGTTGTGCTAGTGCCATTAACAGTTGGAGTACACAGCCGTTATACAGATGAAATACCACGTGGAACACCTGTCAATCAACCTTTTCTGTGTGAAACCGGTGTTATATTTTGTAGGCAGTCAATTAAGTGGAAACAATATCTTTTTGTGAGTATTTTCTCACCATAATGTATTTGTCTGAAACAAGGAATAATAGAATATAATTTGCTGTGTATTTTATGGCGAATTGGTGTATTCAACATAAATTCTGTTTACAAATTATTCGAAAAATTACTCTGGGTAGACAGGTTTTTGTACATCAAGAATGATGCATTATATGCAGCTTTGCATCTAAGTTAAAGACTACTGCAGTGTTTATATTTAGACACCACATTCGCTTCATTTATTGTTGCATATCATTGACAATAGATTACAGAATACATGCTCATTGTAAAGACAAATACAACCATAGCCCAAAGTCCCACATCGGCATTCATCACTGACAGATATATAAATAAGGCTACAGTATATGACTAGCAGAGGCACAGAACTAAGAAGCATATCTATCCGACAGCTCTCGCAAAGTAACTCTATCTACTTTCGAAAGCACCTAGTCGGCTTATCTCATCATAGTAAACAACTGGTATTTTATGTCACTAATGATCAAAAATGCTCAGTCCCATTAACTTTGTTGAAACATTTTTTGACAGACCAGCCTCTTGTATGTATGCGAGCTATGTTCTGTTAACACATACAATGCAAATAACTCAGCATTGGAACTGTTTCAACTGATTGATGTTAACGTCTGAACAGTATAAGTTGCTTCTGAACAATTGTATGGAGCTAAATCCTAGTAAAGCGAACATTAAAGGATAAAAAAAACTGGAGGATAAACTAAATATGCAAGCTAAACTTTCCTGAAAGGATGAAAGACTGACCTATTAGATGAACAACAAAACAGATGATAATTCGTTGAAGCTTGTGCAACGGGACCCATGGAATTATAACACAAAACGTTATTTGTTAGTAAAATAATGTTATATCCTACTGATGCCCAGCTGACGTTATAAACATTTTCCACCATTTATCATAATGGCTGTAACCAATAATGGAAGTAATATAGTGTTTATTTTTTTTTCTTATTTCTAATATATAAACAATAATACACCATAAAATCAGATTTTGTTTTTTAAAATGAAACAAAACGTATGGGGGAATGGGAATAATATTATTTTTGTATCATTGTGGTCTCCCTTCTATTGAAGCCCTAAGCATGTGCTTATTTTGCTGGTTAACCCAACCTTACTTGACCATTTGATCTAATTGAACATCAGCGTTTCTGACTCTTTGTGTAGTCGACCCAAGGGTATACTCTGTGTTTAGAATGGTACAAGAGGTTCCTAACGAAATTGTGCAAGCGTTAATGTATTATCATTTACGTGTATTGGCCAGTTTGTCTAAGCCGTTCAAATGTTTATTGTGAAGGGTTTAAGCCAAAAGCCTACAACCAATACCGCAGCTTTTTCTGAAAAGAAACAGGTAATCAAAAATATGACTTTGGTCGCACCCAGACAATATGTCCCCACAGTGTATGTCTGGGAATTATCTAAAACATACACGGATCATTGTTTTCTTTGAATAAAATGATGTGAGGGAAAGATATCCTAAAGCAAGTCAGGAAGATAATGAAGTCTGTGGTAATTATTTGGCTTCTGAGAAGATTTTCCGCAGAGCTTTTTTTCCCCCAAGGCCGTTAATATAGCTCTATCTTTCCCATACAATGGCTTATGATAACAACAAGGACTGAAGTAGTGTGTCGATTTTTACAGTGTTTATCCGGTTTTCCAAGACTTTATAGCCTAGCTGTTACCATAAGACCATTGCATTGAGAACTTTAGCATGATTTATTCTCAAGATTTAATTTCAATTCATTCCGGAGGACCCAATAGGGCAAAGTGCTAAATATCTCACACCAGGACATTAACTTGTTCGTCTCAAGGTGCCTTGGGGAACACGATTTCCTTCAGTTACTCCATGTATGTTTTACTTCTACCGTTTTAAGGTTCACACAAAATCTTGCTAGTATGTTTTGTTGAATGCCACGTAACGGGTTTTCGACCAATCAAACTAAATAACTTCAAAGGTATAACGATCGTCTTTATGACAGTAAATTCATTCTTTGTAATCAATTCGAGTTATAAAATACTTAATATTGTTTTGCATTTAAAGCAATAGCTGCATGAAGAACGATTTTATATATATTTGACATAGCTTAGGTCTGCTAGTGCACCAGATTGTCTTTGTGCAGCTTAAACTGATGATATGAAATTTGTGTCATGTGCAGAATAGTCTTGTTATTGTAAAAAGACCTGTTTACTTCCTCTATCGGCAAACCGTGAAGTCTAACATTATATACGTGTCTGTTCCACATTCTGCACAATAGCTGATAAACAGCCAGTGGACAACTATTCCCGCTATTTGGCAACCAGTACATCGCCAACAAAATCTAGTCTGGCTTGTAGTGAGTTTCATTGACGCCCTACTGTAGCGAATAAACTGTGACTTCAGCCATAAAAGTAGAACCAAACTGTGTACAAGGTAGATATAGTAATAAATAGAATTCAAGAAATACAAATGGCGTCAAATTTCTGCTCCGAGGTTGCACTGTACATCGTTTACGTGTGTGTACAACTTTAGATGACCGACATACAGAAAATCGTTGCATTCCAGCTAGAGTCAGTACAGATTTGCAAAATAGCGGAGCAAAGTTTAGACGAGAGGACTGTATGCTCATGTGACCAGAACAAACAATAAAATTGTGTGTGAGTCTAGAGCCTAACTCTGTGGCCCTTTACCTGAAAAGCTTTGCTATATGAACCAGCGTATAGGGTAGTCAGTATTATCTAATGTAAGCTTATCGCTGGTTAAACGAGCAACCGGGCCCAGATCAATTGTGATTGCATATAAACTCGTTCATGAATGGTTTTTCTCATAACTCATTCCCAGAGTTTCCAAATACTAGTGATAGCTATATATACCATATCTATGTTTTATTCTAAGGAAATCAACCAAGGTATTAGATATTGCTATAAGATTAGTTTAGAACATGGTTATTGGAAAGGATGACGAGAAATATTGTCACTAGACACCAAAGGTGGACCGTAAGATGATCCTTTTTGTCATATCTCTTATTTTGGCCAGTCTAAATATCGGAACACACGTTTTCCGAAATGTTTTGTTACCTGTTATATGACCATGGAAATAATTATATTTATAATCGGTTCAACATTTACAGTTGGACGTCAACATCATAATTATGCTGAATTGAAAACAACCAATGCGCCACGTAGGTCTGGATGAGGAAAAGTAAACTTTTATAAATGTCCACTTTCGCTTAGTATACATATGTTCTACAATTTTATCAGATTAACTTGGTAGAGGAATATAACTTCTATCTGCAAGAGCTGGGGCCGGTCGCTCGAAGCACTATTAAATTAAACCCTGTATAAGATGACGTCACGCCATGTTGTAGAACTATCTCCAATCCGGTATTAGCGATTTAACCTAATGTTAGCGCTAATACTCTTTAGAGCAACTGACCCCTGTATTTTACCAGGCAGATGAAGTTTCAGTATTGGATACAAGTTAATTAAAGGAAATCTAGGATTTATGAACGATCTCCACAGCCACCTGAGAAACGTTTATTTCATATCTAGAGCCTCAAAGCAATTTTGTGTGCAGCTCATTGAAGAAGATTTAATAGGCAGCCCAATGGACATTCTACACAGCCATCCATAACTTAGAGCCTACAAGTTTGAACATCTTGCCACGCGGCAGGCAGGATCTTATGCAATTGAATCATCGATCTCTTATGAGCATCGAAGAATAGCAAATAAAATGACAGGATTCAACAAAATAAGTTAAGATACTGTTTTTTTAGCAACGCTCTAACAACATATTGATCTAGAAACAGGTATTCTCGAACGACACGGCGAACCATGGTCGAATGGATGTCTTGTTAAAAGGGAGCTTCTTTGGAATCTTTTATTCATTATTCTGAAAACTCAATACATTTAAACTACTTAAAAATCTGTTAGCATCACAGAACGCTAGTCTCTGGTCCGACTGATCATATCAGAATCATCTTACATGCCACTGATTGCATAGGCATCTATAGCCCTAATGTTATTTGGTACTATTTCAGTCGCAAGCCATCCGGAGATCTGTCAGATTCTTCGCTTGTGGACAGTACACAGCCAATGACGAAATGTCATTAGTACCAACTAATCAAGCATGTGATCAGAGCACCGCTTTATTAGGATGCGTTATATATTAACACGAAGAGCCGCCTTGTCGTTAACAGGATTAACTGCCTGGCTTTTTACTTTTCGTCACATGACAGCACTTGTCATCCAGAAATAATCCTTAGACGAAACCCACCATCTACCTCTAACAAGGATCATCTAACAAACTGGGCATGTGGGTGAACACATAGTTAGAAAGGCACACCTACTGTATGAAATAAACTTTCTACACGGATAATTGTCAGTTTGAATGGATGGCTAGGTTATCAATAAATTCAAGTTTTTATACGGCATGTTTATATTTTAGACATGATCGATACATGTGTTGTCTGTTGAGCTGTCTGTTCCGCCAGAAATAATCAAGTATAAATATTGTGTTATTTTAGCTACTCTATGACAGTGTTTCGTATAGAGATGTGCCGGGGGGGG
>JARFOD010076242.1:0-20722 GCA_031763545.1 Mopalia muscosa
GGGTAACGGGAAGCAGATTTGTTTGTGATGTTCTATGTTTCTGTCAAGCGTCATATAAGTGAAATACCCTTGAGTACGATGTTTAACACCAATCAAACAAACAAACAAAGATTCACAAAGTTGGATTTAAAACAACAGGTTTAAATGTCTGACAGTTATCCATATGATCCTATGAGAACTAATATGTGTTTACTTTAAAAAAGATTGTAAATGTCACTCACTATACTATGAAAGAAGATCTGTGAAGTTTTACGAGGTTTCCTTTCATTTTCATTGTATTGAAATGAAGCAGGATAAAAAGATGACAACCCATCGTCATGTAAGTAAATAAACCTTGAATTCGATGTTAAACCCCAATAAATCAATCATGTTTACTTAGCAATGAAGTAACCCTCTGAGGACAAGTAACTTGTTCATCGTCACCAGACAGTCATCCGATCTTTATTAGTTCTTGCGGAACCCTTAGTATAGGTAAGAACAGGGCGCCGCCTGGAGCTCTTAGACCTAATGGGGAAGAGGATGCCGATCTTGTTGTGATGTCTCTGTATTTCTTTCTGTGATTATCCTGTATTTGTTTCGTCTGGACTTGGTTGCCAACGGCGTCAAGTGATTTCCTTCCTTTATTTACTTTAATAAGATTAAAGGTTATATTTATTAACAACGTGTAAATAGGTGCGCCATTATACGATATGGCTATGGGCAATTCAGACCCTTCACAGAAGGGTAATTTTGGATTTTCTTGGAACAGGTTGACTGTTCTTTTTATTCGAGCTTCCTGTTTGCTGTCCGACTGTAAACGGGTTGGATTTCCCTATAGCCGATTGGTAGTATGTATTAGGGGGGAATATACCGTAGATTACCACACTGTAACCCACACGGCGGAACCGTCAGTTATGCACAATCAATAAAGCAGACTGACGTCACCTGCTAACCATACATATTTAGGGGAAGTTTTTTGCCGAGCATGTTATTACAGCAACATTATTGGAATGGAAAGGTAAGTGTAGTTCAAGGGCTGGTTTTTATTTTTTTTATTATTTTTTTTTAAAATGTATTTTGTTTCACAGGATTAGCACAAAGTTCCAAGCAGGATTATGTGAGAAAGCGGTAATGGTCGAGTGGTATAGTTGTCCGACTAACATCAAGGTGGCCTGTGTTCGGTTCCCCCTTGTGACCGAGAAAAAAAAGGTTGAAGGCTGACTGATTTCCATGCATCATAATAATGTTTGAGAATGGAGCAGTTGTTGGACTGTCTTGTAAGTGATCAACAAATTCCATATATAGCCCTCATATGAGATGGTCTCTAATTAACAAAGAAGCAAAATTGAGAGGGTTTTATAAAACTTTATTTTGCCAAACAAAAAAAATAAGATAAAAAAAAATAACTATAGAGTAATTTGTAACTTCAAGATGGATAAAGCCCGCAGAGGTAAATTTAATATTTCGGTTTTATATTTTAACCAGTGATGAGTCTAATCCAAATGTATGGAACTATAAATATCAGACACAATTAGGAGAAAAATGCATTTTCAAGGCATTAGACAAGTATTTAGCCATAACAGTAGAGATGCATAAAATACTGTTTAATCTTTCAATCATATCACAGATGTTTGTGTTTACATGATTCAGATGGTCAATACACGTGACGGCATACAAAATTATCACCACTCCGCATTGCTGACACACAACACTAGTCTAACAGAGAAAGGACCGTCAATTAATAATGTCAAAAAAATCGCATTTAAAGTTTAATCAGATAAAGCAAAAATGTAGGGTGTTTGAAACATTTACAAAAATTCAAATACGCCGGAATAATTTCAATATTAAAGCCTAAAAAACTGAAACGCCCAAAATGATTTGAGAAACGCGATTAGCTTACCTACAGAAATCAAATTATTTCTTCCGGTTTTAATTAGTTATTTGCATTGGCTATTTATTTGTTTACCATTCAACCATAATCTTTGTATCCTGCTATTATTTTGTAGTTAATTAACATTTTTAAAAAAATAATTATTAGACTTCATTAAATAGATAAAATATAAAAGAGAAAAGATTTAAACGCAAATTTGTCATTGTTTTACACATTATTGAGTATTCTAGAAAACAACAGTTATGTACAGGCATTTGTTACTGGAGAGAATGACCCCCATACGATATTCCCCTAAATGTCCAAACTCAATTTAGGCATAATGACTGGTATTTACTGCTGGCTATTCGGTGCCTAACTCAAAAGGACCATGGGTTCGATTGTCGGACGGGTCTCAATCTGTAAAATTTGCTGAACTAGAATCTGTTCAAACTTAGAAAGTGTTAACCCCAAAAAATAAATACTGTTTATCTTCACTTTTTTAAAGACACAAGCAATTATTAATAATAAGTGATATTGTGACAGATGAGATTGTGTGAATGTTAGAAATTCCCTGTGACGTCATCGGCTGGGGAAGACGTGACACGGGCGGGAGCCTAGTACACTTTCACTATTGTTCACTTTCTGTAAATTGAGGGTATTTTCCTCGGCCATTCTTTTGCATATAAAACTTCTTTTGGTTGTTAAAAGAAAGACTTAAAAATATTTATATTCTTTGACAAATTTATCTGTGGGACCCCGTGCGAGACAAGTGTTGAGGCCCGCACTGGACAAGTCGTCTGACTGCGCCTGTTGACTTATTGCTAACCATAAACGGTATGATGTGTATACTGCTCTAACCTAGATGGCTAAATCATAAAGCAGTTTTTCATAAATCCACAGTGATAAAGTTGAAGTCGGTCAGTTTTAACAGACCAATCTAGAGGTTATATGGGATATCATACTTAACAGGCCAGTAAATAATATTTAAAAAAAAAAAAAATTGGTTCTACACTTCTACACAATATGATGAAATAAATGATGTGATATGCGAGCCGTCTAATAAACCTGCATATTGTACTTAATCCTTTTAGTACAATATGATGTGTTCGTTTGTGTTCACTTATTTACACCACCTAAATCTCGGTAACATGCAGCCTCGGTTTGTTTTTACGGTAATCTGATAAAAACGGGTAAAAAACCTCTGAAAATGTTTTGCATGTCCACAGTCCGAGAAGATTTTTATTTTTCTCTTTTTTATTCCCTACAGGTGACTGATGCCATTTTCTCTTCTTTTTTTTTTTACATTATTGATCGTTAACTTGTAAAATATGTTTATTTTCTGTCTTATTTAATAAAAGGTATAACCGATTTAGAATCTTTTAAAATATTTTTTATTTATGAACTTGTGGTTGAAATTGACTTAAGTTTGTAAATTGTCAAATAAAAGCAGTTTAGTTTATAGCTGTTGCTTGAAGCGCCTGGATTAATGAGTTTAATCTGTATAGGCATTTTAAAAAGAGGCAATTTTTTTATAATAACATGCGATGTTCACATGCCTGCTGCTATGAAAAGAAAATCTGTCTGTAAACAGAAACAGAAATTTGTCATTTCAAATATTAAGAATTTGAATTCAAAGTCAAAGTTCTAGAAATTTAACCTTCCTGATTTGTGGAATCAGTTACAATAAATTTGTATTTGATGTCGGTATTTGGTGGTTAAAAAATGTAAACTATCCTACATTTGGGACCTTTTCTGTCTTTTTAAGGCTTACTCTATCAAATTTCTTAGTTTTTTCTTTTTTATTCAGCCGCACCTAACTATTTAACTTTATCCGAATTTTCTTGGCAGTTATTTTGTTCTGACGTTATCATTTGACTTCTTCTCTGCGACAGAGTTGCGACAGCAAACGTTTTATAGTATCAACTGCATATACCATGTCATGTACTGACAAAACTAAATCATGGAAACACCAACATCTGTAATACTTTTTACAAGAATCTAAGTATTTAATGACGAACCTCTCCAATGACTAAATACTTACCTAATTTCTTGAAGACATTCCCTACCATTGTACATAGATATATAGCTCCCCATACACCGGAGTTCAACCCTTCAATGGTCTAAATATAAAACAGAAATATCAAATCAACATCTGCAGGCTTATCCTTTCTTGGAGTTACACATTACTCTATTTTACAAAGATCTTGTATGTAAAAAAAAAAACATAATCAGACAATAAGCCAACACATTCTGATCATACATTAAACAAAAACGTTAAAATTAAAACAACATTAAGTACATTGTAAGCTTTGTGAAATCACACACACCCATCTTCAAATATCTGCCAAAATGCCTTTTAAAATTGCTTTCAAATTTATGTAACTTATTAGGGGTAGACAGAAGTCGAATTCTAACAAACCCAAGCATGAGCAATTGAATATTCTCTTTCCGAATTAGAAATTTAAAATGGGAATGAATCTTTCTTCCTTGAAATTGATAGTCTTGACTATTTTTGGGTCAGATTGAATTTTGATTTTATTATATGGACAGTTATTAAATCTTCTATCAACCTCTGCTCATTACATGTAAGTTGAAACTTATGTGATTCAATGATAACACAAAATTACACTTAGTTTCTCTATTGTGTCACTTTCTTACAATGTTTTTCAGTTTCACAATACAAATGTAATGTCCTCATTTTCGGACAAAAGGAAGCAAATAACATTCAAACATTATTCTTATAAATGCTCAAAGCCTAAACAATCGTTTCAAATAATTGGGAATATTGGACTTTTTCCTTTTGTTTGTATTGACCCAATCAACACGAAATTTCAATGACATTTGCTTTTTTACACTATTTCTATTGATGATATTTTGCTTCGTTTGGTCAGAGTACATATGTTGAGTAATAATAATAATAATAATAAATAATTCAATTAACGCATCTATCACATAGAACTACTAAGCCATAATTAACCATATCATTTTGTTTGGGCATTTTACGCCATACTTCATTACAATGTGTCTGGCACATATGTACAGGAACCCACGGCCAGATTCGTATAGTCCATTCCCAATAGGTAAAGTTTTGTACTTTTACAATTGTTGATGCCCCCCAAATGACCTGAAGTTAGACATTTTATTTTGGGGCATTATTACCATATTTCAGGTTGCCAAAATGTGTTTTGTTGAATCAACTGTGAGCTACAGAAACCTACTGTAGATTCAGATTCTGCAAAATCTGAATCGAGTGTACTGTAAGTTGTGATTTACATTAATTTTAATAAAATAATTTAGCAGATTTGAAAAAATGATTTAAAAGAATTTATCTACAGAACGTTGAAACAGATTGTTCCATTTACAAAAACTTTATACACATCTATACACCTCAAGTATTAAGGTGTATGACGTTAAACACCAACCAAACAAACAAACAAATCCTAATCTGCACAGCTAGATTTACTAATAACCAGGATTTGTTCAGTTCTTAATGGACACATCCTTTTTAGGGAATTAAAGTCCCGAAATGATTTTCTCAAAAGCGTAAACAGCAGTTATATCTTGTGTATTATCAACTAATTACTGTATATTTGCATGCATTTTTGCACAAAAGAGCAATTTTGGTTTAAGAAGGTGTTGATTAGCTCCCTGACAGTTATTGTCGCCAGATGTAGATGTGTTGAATTCATATAGCAAAAGGTGTAGAAGGATCCAGCAATCGGAGATCGTGCTAACCTAGAAATTTCCATTGGCCTACTACTAAATAGTGTACTGCATCCTTGTTTTAACGGCTTGTAACTTGTCAATTGGAACAGTGAAAAAAGGAGGTAAAACTGTGAAGAGTTCTGATGAATAATGGAAGTTAATTTAACTCAATGATGGATACAGTTTTTGGTCAAATTCTGCTAAATGCGCTTTTTGTTTGATTGGGGTTCAAAATTGAACTCAATAGTACCGGACATTTCATTTGTACATTTCATTTGTACGATTATTGTAGGATCACTTTGATGAATGTTTCTCCTTCTGTGTTATTTCAATTTGATGACATCTTCTCATCTTACAATATATAAATGTTTCAAGCTCATAAACTATGTTACTGCCGTATAGTTTGGATATGGGCAGATGTTTCTTTGATTGAGGTTTGACCCCATACTTAAGGTTATTTGAGGAAAGACTCGACCTATAGTTTCTATACTTCTGATAGTTATTCCTTTGCAGACAAACAATATGCCTATGACAGTCAACAGTAGAATCCAAGTGACCCATCCTCCTTATCTGTAATTTTTGTAGTCCAAAACAGTCAAATAGGTCTCCATTCACTATGACTTATCAATCTGAAAATGCAAGTAAATTGACATTTATGTTTCTTTGACATGTGTTCAAAAAGGTATATTGGCTCATGATCATGAATTAAGAAATCTGAATTTATACATCAGCCTTTTTTTTATATTGATGTGTTTCCAGTAGATATACTATTATGTTGGTCCTGTAATTTAAATGACATTTAATTTGGGAACAGCTTTAATGGTTGCAAACTGAGTGTCATTTAAAAGCCTATATCTTAAATCTACAGATAATGAGTTAATATTCTATTGGCAACTTCTTGTCTTTCAAAAAGCTGGAAGATTCTTAAAAAATATTGAACTCTTTCTTTGTTTGGTGTCAACTAAGTCTACTTTACTCATTAATTGTTTTGACTACATATAAAAGACCATGAGGAGAAAGCCACTCTGTCTAATGGATCTGAATGCCTCTACCTCTGTACAATACTAAGGACTAATATTTCACTCATGATTGTGCAGACCCAGTGGCTGAAGGAGACAACATCACAGACAATAAAAGAAGACAAGACAAACACAAAACACAGTAAATGGACATCACCAACAGATTGGCTTTGTGCTGCCTATTAGCTCTGAGAGCACTGATGCTCCAAGCCTCCAAAAACACCCCAACAATTGGTTTAAAAAGTTTGAATGTTTAGTAGCACATATTGGCTAAGTTTTGGGCTTGCAAAGCCTGCATTTGCCAATGAGCCCAATTCAATTGATTTCTGTGACTGGGGTATTATGTCCAGGTTATTTGATTAATATGACAAGCAAAGGGTGAAGGAAACACTAATTTAAATCAAACACTGATCAGTAAACAAGACAAGAACAAAAAGCTTCCTACAACTGCCAGCAAACAATTTCACAAACAAATTGAATGTTACAGAATGTATGATGGTTGCCTTACCATGGAAGTCCTACAGAAAATGCCCGTTGAAGAACTGTCTATCACAACCATTGGGTGGAGTGCTGTGTTAGGTGAAGAATGAACTCCAATGTCATGCCCTAGTCCATAAAAAACACTAGAATCTCCTTTCTGAAGAACAAAAAGAAATGTTTTGAAGAATTGCATTATCAGAAAATCTTACCTAAATCTAACAGTTTGTTGTTCAAACTCTACCTCTTTTAGGCATAAAATATGAAACCACATATTTAAGATCAGTTCACTCATATGTTTGAGGTGCCAGCGAAACAAAATACAATATTGAGTATTTGTTTGTTTGATAAGGGTTTAACATCATTTTAGGGTTAATTCACTCATATAGTTGAGGTTCCAGCTTAACAAAACGAAATGAGTGGGTTTTTTTAGCAGGTTTTATTACCACAATTAAGATTATTTGATAATCATATCATATGATTATGTCATATCATACAAGCGCTAGTCCAATGGCACCTAGCATTGGTGTTTGAATGTTTGATTGGGTTTAACAACATATTTAAGTTTATTTCACTCATATAATTAAGGTGTCAGCTAAAAAAACACACATTGAGTGTGTTAATTCGAATAGGGTTTATCACTGTATTTCAGATTATTTCACTCAGATGATTGAAGTGCTAGCTCAATGGCAGGCAGCATTGGGTGTTTCTATGTTTGATTTGGGTTGAATATTTCACTCACAATTGAGGTGCCAGCTTTAATAACAAAATATAATTAGTAAGTGTTTGGGTGTTTGTTTGATTGGGGTTTGACCACATATTTAAGATTATTTCACTCATACCATTGAGGTGCTAGCTCTGTGTGTTAGTTGGTTTGGAGTTTAACCACATATTTAAGATTATTTCACTCATATAATTGAACTGTCAACTTAACAAAACAAACGATTAAGTGTTTGTGTATTAGTTTGTTTGGAGTTTGTTTGGACATATTTAAGATTATTTCACTATCATGATTGAGAAGCCAACTGAACAAAACACATCATTAAGTGTGTTTATTTGATTGAGGTTTAACGCTGTATTTAAAATTATTTCAGTCATTTGATGGAGGTATTAGCTCTAATACATACAAACACCCAATGCTGCGTGTCCTAGAGCTGGCACCTCAATTATATGAGTGAAATAATCTTAAGTACAGTGATCAACTTCTATCAAATACACACTCTCAATATTGTGTGTTGTTGAGCTGGCACCTCAATCATATTAGTGAAATAGCCTTAAGTATGATATTAAACCCTTATCAAACATACAAATACTCAATGATGAGTGTTGTTAAGCTGACAGCTCTATCATGTGAGTGCAATCATCTTAAGTATGGCATTAAACCCTAATCAAACATACAAACACCAAATGCAGCATGGTCTTGCACCTCAATAATACGAGTGAAATAAGAAGTAAGGTGATCATCCCCAATCAAATAAACACCACCAAACAAGCAATAAACACGGCTGAAAAAAAGTATTGAGTATTTATTTGTTTAATAATACTTAAGATTATTTCATTCATATGTTTGAGGTGCCAGCTCAACAACACACACCATTGAGTGTTTATTTGATTGAGGTTTAATATTGAACTTAAGATTATTTCACTCAAATGATTGAGATGCTAGCTCAATGAAATGCAGCAAACCACGTAGAAACAACTGCTGCCTCACTGTTTGATTGATTGATTGGGGTTAAACATGGTACTGAAGGGTATTTCACTTATATGATTTCTCTATGTCAATTGTATAATTTCCCTGCTTAAATATGGTGGAAAGGCGAAAGGAAACCCCATTGTGTAACTCACTCAGCTGATGGTCAACAGGCAAAGGGGTACCTGTGGATAGTTCAGGGAAGCAGCATTGGTAAGCAGATAAGTCACCCACATATTGCTCTTAGCCAGAGGGTTCAGGCAACAGGAAACTCCCTTCTTCCACCAGCTGTTCACAGATTGTCCGATTGGGGATTGCATCATACTTTATAATTAGAGGGCACATGTATTCAGGTATTTCAAGCATATAATACCATAGTGGCTCAATGGATGAAGAAAAACATCTATCATGTCACTGTCATCAAATAATTCAGGTTGGTTACCTTGGCTGCTGCCAGAAGATGTCCACAAATATATTTTTCTTGAGAACATCCACCATAGGCATATTGTGGGTCTTTGTGTCATAATCACACTCATATCCATGATTGAAAACATTCAGTACACTTATAACACCAGATATTTCATCTGAAAAAGAAGATGAAATGCTCTGATTTTTGTTATATCATCATTTTAAATCGTACTTAAAGTCATTTCCCTTGGATGACGGCATGCCTGCAAAATGGGTGAAGGGATTCACTCTTGACCCCACCCACACAATGACAAAACAGGACAAGGTGGGTTTGTGAGCACCAGGGCAACAGGAAGCTTTCTCCAACTGGTGGCAAGACAATATATTTTTTGATTGGGGTTTTACCCAGTACTTAAGGTTATTTCACATATATGATGTCATGCCACCCTCATGAGACATGTTAACCACTCCAATTACAATGGCACAGTGTTTGGCGGCATTGGCGCTGTCATGTGAGTGAAATAACATTAAGTATAGTGTTTTAACTCCAATCTAACAAACAAACCAATTACATTGTCTGAAGAAACCATCAGCAACAAGAATGGTTACAAGGTACATGACAAGCAAAGAACATAAAAACAGTACAAAGAGTGCTAAAAGCCAGAACAAATCCCTGGCGTGAGCTCTGAAACCACCAGTATAAAGTACAAATGTGGCCTTACCTTAAATTGGCAACATATTGGGCTCAGTGAAGATCTCATCTTCCATCTACCTCAACCATAAAGGAGGACAGTTGTGAAGGGGCAGAAAGGCTTCAGATGCCCTGGGATAGATCACATTCTACTCTGCTCATAAATACCCTGAAGAACAAAACAGATGGCTATGGGAATTTCATGATCAGCCAATCTAACCGACTTTGTTTCACTGTTGAATAGCATACTACTCAAGGATATTTCACTTATATGACAACAAATGTCCATGTTGTAGTGTGCTTTCCTTAAATATTTGGGAGAAACTGAGAGGAAACCTTCACAAAACCTCCCCTAGATTGCCAAGGTGTGCACTGATAACATATGCCTACACCCTTCTTTGTTTACTAAAACACCAATACTAAAGAGTTACACAAGACATAAATACCAGCCATACAATACATCAACTGGAACTAAACAGTAAACACTCACTTCCATGTTGTCTATACCAATCCTTTGCACATAGCCTCAAAGAAACACAGCCAAATTTGACAGGGACAATAACTACAGGGTTAAAACCCTTACATCTGTTGATAGAATGTAACTGTTAGTTTGATTGGTGTTGTATGCCACGGTTTAAAACCATTTCAGTCATATGTCAAAGGCTTGGGAAAATCTTCCAGCCCTTGGTATAAATTGGCACCCAACGACACCAACAATGGACACAAATGCTTTGAGGGTTTATCAAATGAAATAATATAGGGAACATTATAGGGACAGTTTGTGAACTGGTCAGTCAACCACAAAAAAACTTTTTGATAGTGGGTGACAGACCTTCCATAAATTGACGAGTGGTCGGAAGCCCATTACATGATTTGTGTTACATATGTCAATTACTTTCAAAATTCCCTGTAAATGTTGAATGAAGTAAATTTCTCTGTTATCACAAACAGCATCATTGCAATGTTTGGAGAGTACTTCCAAGGGAGGTAATTCTAAAATAATGTCAAATATCTCTGTTGTTCCCACCGTGATTTGTTTGATTAGGGGCATCTAAATACAAAACGCATGCACATGTAAATAACATAAAATTATGTAACAGACAGCAATGAGGGGCAGAATTAAATAAATTCAAAGAAATATAATTAAGTATTCTGAGAGGAAATGTGACATGCTTCCCGAGCATGACAAGACAAGAAATGACTGAAAATAAATATCAGCTTGATACATTGAGTACTTATGGAGATAGACATTGGAATATTACATCAGGTAAAGTGGGGACAAGAACAGACAGACGGACGGCGCCTATTTTAAGATACCCCTCCAAATATCTTGCTAGGGTACCGTATTAAAACACCCCCAAATTAATTGCTAGGGTGTGCATCCCTGAATGTTCAGTCACACTACAAAAACAATATTAAGCAGTTACACCTGACATTATAACGACAGTCGTACAATACAACAGGGATTAAACCATAAACATTTAATTCAATGCACTTCAATGCACTTTAATTCAAATTCATCCACTACACACGAATCTAAAAGCAGACCAAAACTAACCAAATGAATCATAACTTTCGAATTAACTATATGCGACATTCTATTTAGTTTAGGGCAAAAAGGAACAGGAAGTGCTATGAAGTGTGGAAATATACATATTTGGAACATTTGTCTTGCATTTTAGAATAGAGACTAAATAGGCTATTGCCCTGTTCCGTCCAGATTTGCCCTTTGACTAAGGGCAGTTTATTTTAAGAGTGGCAATTCTGTCTTTACTTAGCGCTGGGGGAAAATTAACTTTTCAATATAATGGAACACTTTACATCTTGGTTGTGGTAGTGTTAATTATTGGTGCATTACACCGCCGTTATATTAGTGAAATAACTTTAAGCACGGCGTAAAACACCAATCAATCAATCTTATAGTAGCGTTGATTGAAGCCGAAACCAAATTAACAGAATTTAATATTTGATAAAATTTTACAAACAGCCAATCAATTAACTAACCAATCAATCAACCCATCGAGACTTTGAGAATGATGGGTCATTTAAGCTGAAACTAAATGCAACGCTGTATATACGGCTGACATCTTTATCAAGGGATAGATTTGTCCACTGGATTCGTCCTCATGTATCCCGTAGTAGAGGGAGACTACTCCGAACGACCTGCTTTACTTATTATCCCCCCTTATCTCAATTACAATGCCTTTTATGTCTTGCTACAATTCTTATAAACAATCAATTACTAGCTCTCGAAATATTCGATTGTAAAATAATTGGCCGTATTAATGGCTCAATTGTATCAGTTAATGTTACTGTTAAAGTACTCCCCCCACACACACCCCCCACACACACCCCTCCCCCGGCCCCATCGATCCCCCACCCACCCCTTAATACGCAAACCCACCCCTATCACACAAAAAGTGGATGCGGAGAGAATAATAGCTACATTACTTTATAACGATGATTCCAAGCAGTGGCAAATCCATTTGAAAGCTATTTATAATTTTATATTTCCGACACTGCCACTCGAGTATTTTCAAACTACCTCATCTGTAAATAAAGATCATTTAAGCAAATAAAATATTTGCAAGAATAATAATTTTATCCTTTAGTTACTAACTTATAGAACTTTGTGCTGCTTACAGGCCGTATTGTAGACGATGCATTTTGTCCTCAATTTCTAAAGATCTTCCAAAATGGGTTTTAAATCACATTGAAAGTGACTGCATTACAAAAATAATACTATAAACTATCTGCAAAATAAATCCCGTATTTTTCCCACGCTAAAATTTGTTTTATGCACTAACAAACTTGCGACTTTTCATACAAGTCATTTGAGCTGTGGCGTAGGCAGGGGAAACTCCATTCGGAACAGTATGCGGCGGATAATGACGACTCAATACCGGAGACACACAAAGATCTTTAGAAATTGCGGTCAGTTTTCTATAGACACCAGTCACTTAGTGAATTCCCTGGTGATGTCACCCGAGAACCACAGCTGACTCTTAATAAAAGTCAGATGTTCGAATGCCAATTTCTCCACAAGTACACCAAATTTTTTCAAAGAAACAAGTTGCAAACGTTCAGTGAATATTGGACTTTTTAATACGTTTCTAGGTATTAACCATTTGGGAATACCTTTAACGGTTTCACAATAAAATGTTTCTAATATTTATTTTCAGAAAGTAGTTGTTACAAATTTACACTATGTAATTTTGTAAAAACAAAAAATAATTTAAAAAATAAATACGTACAATCATACATAAAAATCTACATGTTTTGCTGTACAGTTACCGAAGGCGTACCTCTTCCATATGCATGGTTCTTTTAAAGAGTAAAGGATTTTTTCTGTGTCCTGCTGCTCTCTATGCTTAGAGGCAACCAGATTTGTTGTTTACCCTTTGTTCGTCATATTTTTCAAACTTGTTTGACTGAACTGAATATTTTACTCGTTGAAACTCTCTGATATCTTTAAATAACTCAGGTATCGTTTAGAATGTTACTATTAATTTGTTTGTTTGTTTGGGGTTTAACTTCGCCCTCAAGGGTATTTCACTGATATGATGACGGATTGTCTCTTTACACTGCTCCTTGCCAAATTATGGTGGAAAACCGGGATAAAACCTCGTAACAACCACCCCCGCGATGGCCTGAGTCACATGACTCACTCATATACCTGATTGTCGACAGACGGCCTCGATCCCGGAACGGTAAGTTGGAGTAGGATTAGTATGCGCACACGCTATCCACTACTGAAGCCACGGCCACGGGCCTCCGAAAATTTAAGACGCTCGGTCTACATCAAATCACGGACAGATCTGATTGATTTATATTATTGATGTTTTCATGGCCAGCATTGTAGAACTGTTAAACAGAAACATACTTCCAAGTAGGATTAGCAAGTGCAAATGCTACCACTATAAGCCATGACCGCGGGTCATTAATATTAATAGTATTTTCGATATCTAGACTGAACCAATTTTTGTCTAGTATTACTTTAGGTTGCTTGAATGGTGCAAGCGCTCGACATTTATAGGCCTATACTGCTGAAGATTTGGTGCATTACTATGAGGGTTGTCAGCTCCACTCCTGAACGGGTCTCAGCATTCTGTGAACTAGATTCTGTTCAAGAAGACACTGTCTAGCATCTTGAAAATCTTGGATCCCAGTGGCAATAATTCTGGTGTTTCCCGGGCATGTGGCGTTAAGAGTGAAATAGCAGTAACTATAGCGCCATGTCCCAAATAGATGAAATATTTGATTTTATATGCGGCCAGGTAAAACATGGGAATATAACTTATTATAGGGATCTTTGGGAATCCAAGTTTTACTTCCAGCTGATATCCGCTATAATCGAAAGCCCAGGTTTCCAGTGTTCTTGCTAAGTCTTTTAATAAACTTAATGTTGTTATAATTACAAAACCGTGATTTGCATTTGGGCAATGACCTATATAGTCGTGGTGACTGGTATAGATCACCGACCACCGCCTCATGCGTTTGTCTACATCGGTATATCGAATACCCTACTTGAAATATCTCCTGATCTTACTATTGTCAGCATCCATCGATTCAAAGCTTCTAAGCTGGTTGTACGACAATGTTGGTTTTGGCCGTTAACCATTATTTGACTGTTGACATTAAGCGGTCAGACTGATGAATAAGTTTGGTATAAAGTCATGGATTCAAGAAATCTTTATCTTTGCAAGCGTTTCTGCTTTGTTGGAAGAACAATATGTGATAGATACATTGGGATATACAATAGCCAAAGTAGGCTTAACAAAGGATACCGAAGACTGCAAATCCATGAAGCCAATATGTGCTAGGAAAACTTGGAAGATATAATAAATGGGCAAAGGAATAAGTGATTTAGTGGCACTGGCAGATATTGCACTAGCTGCCAGACTGGAATTAATAGTAATGTTAGCCTTTAACTAACACAAACCTATCTTTATCACTTTGGAAGAGACTACTGGTAGATTTAGGGGAGAAAGTACTTAAGTGTTTATTAGTGTTGATCGCCGTGTTTAAACGACAGCCGTATACTCCATGTTGAGGGCTTAATGTTCGGTTTGAGGGTAGGTCGATTCCACTATAAATGACAACGGACTGTCCATTGCATACTCTGATTTACTTAATATGGTGGAAAACCAGGAGGAAACCTCGTAAAAAAACCATCCCAACGATGGCACGAGTCACCGCGCCTGACTCTCTCGTAGGCCTACTTGTGGACGGTTCAACCTGGGTCAGTAAATCGAAAGAGGACAAGTTGATAGACACGCTAACCACTGAGACAAGGTCTAGGTCACCACTATATCATTATAAAGCTAAACTCTCAGCTCCACATTATGTTGATTATTATCTCTTTTGGAAAAAGACTTTTCCTCCAGTGCTTTATATAAACTAAATGATGTTTGATTGTTTGTTTGATTGGTGTTTAACGTCTTACTCGAGGGTATTTCACTTATATGACGACGGACACAAATATAGAACATCACAAACAAATCTGCTTCCAGTTACCCTTTAGCTCTTCAAACACCAGGGCAACAGAAAGCAACCTCTTTTCTCGCCGCTTACGATCGACATAGGAAGCTGAGAGAGTATTCTGCAGGGCCAAGGCCCACCCGCTCCCTCACGGGCCTGTTTAAAGAGGAATACCAGTACAAGAAAAAACATGACCTCATGCTATTCTTACAAAATTCCCTGTGTATTCTTTTTAGCGTGAAAAGGAATGTTATCATGACTTTTTGTATTCATGCACATGATTGTTTTTGACAATAATAAGGATACCAATGAGTACCCTATATATAAAAGCCAGTAATATAAATATACCGGTATTATTTCGATTATAGTATAAACATTGGCTGACTAACATGCTACAAAAAGGTAAAAATGATGGCAGTCAATCTTTAAATAAACATAAAACACGGAAAACTATTTCACCAGGATGCTTATCTCTTTCTTATGTAGCACATAGTTCCAAGTCCCAGGAATAAGTATACCACACTTTGGCCAATCAAGAGAACATATGCCCAATAGAAACACTCCTTACAGAAAAGAGTAGGAGGTTTTAGTTTATTCGCCATGTTGTCATATAATAAACCAATCGCAATCTGTGTAACAATAGATGACAGAGACACTGCTATCGTATAAACACTGATGATGAAGCTAAAGTTTTTTACCCCAAATATGAAGATCAAAATCCCAACAGCAATAGAATACCCTGCCCCAGTTCCTATGGAAGCGAACGCTGTCATTATATAAACTGTTGCCTCATTAAGATAAAACAAGCCAATAACCATGGAGATGCCAAACGTAATATAGCAGAAGACCAGAAGACATATGGCCGCCATTCTGGATCCAAGGAAATCGAAAATGGCCCCAAAACTAATTCGTGACAAAATTATTCCAGCACAGAAAACGTTTACTGTCATATCCGGGTTCTTCATTTCCAATGATTTTGCAATTATTGTTATGTCGCTCATGAAACTGTGGGTGACCCCGTTGAAAATAGCGTTTGGCCACAAAATAAGATGAAACAGTGTAGAAGTGAGTATGTCCTTCACTCTCAAGTCGGTTTTCTGGTCCGTACCTTCTGTAGATACCGACTCGTTTCCATCGCCAGACTTATCGGGCTTTGTTTCCCCAAGTGTTTGGTAAGTTGATTCCTCTGGCAGGTGCAGGTAGTAGCAGATGGCGGATGCTGTGGTCAATCCAATAGGTATGGTCAGAAAGAAACCACCAAGATTTCCAGTCGCCTTAAAAAAAGATTGGTAAAGTATGGAATAGTAAATTTTACCGGAACTGGCGAATGCAAGGTACAAACCGCTGACCACCCCAATGCGATGATGTCCGAACAGAGTAACTCCAATAGCCACGCAACTTAGTTCAGCGAAGGCAGATCCAGCTGCTGTGGACAGAGAACAGCGTCAATTACTTTTTGAGATGTGAATAAAAAGTCGCAACACAATATTTGTACGCCCAAACCAAGTATTTTGGGATTTTAACCCGTAAAGATTGAAGTAAAATATATTTACGAAAATAATTGAGCGAATTATTGACATCTGCTGTTAATTATTGGTAGAAACCTAGACAAAATCCTAAAACCACCTGGAGATAGGCTCAAGACAGAAAGACCACGACTTTTAATCCAAGTAAAGGCTGTAAGACATTCTCTGTGGGACACACCAAATACCAACTTGATTGCTAATTAGATTGGGATTTTAAATGGGTACTTTTGGCTATAATATTTATTTCGCCCATGTGACGGACTACCAGTCCAACGGGAGGAGTTTCGCTGCTGATAGTTTGTTGAGACATAGAAATCATATAGCCTCGTCGCAATAGGCTCAAGGCAGGATCACGACTGCATAAATACATATTTTAATGTTCAATATATAATGGTTAATGAAGGAGTAAAATAAATTAGAACCGCTTACTATTGATAAACTGTTCCAGACACATGAGTGGAATCCATTGTTTGAAAAATGCAACATGCAGAGTTGACTGCCACATGGCAATACCAGATGACGTCACGAGAAGCCCTGCGATGATGTAACACATCCGATAACTGTATTTCTCTATAACCATATAGCCTAAGATATTAACTACTGACCCAGCCAAAGTGGAGGAACCAAGCAAACCAACTGAAATTAGAAAAGAAACAATAATTGCACAGTCGTTATCCGCTGTATTATAAGAATGAACTGCAAGAGATCGGCCAGTGTAAATAACTTCCTATCATTTGACCTTGTATTATGTAGATTTGTCGTGGCCTCGGCTATGGGGACATTTTGTGAAGTAGGTGGACTGCTAAGAATAAAGGTATCAAATATCGGCTTTCGAGGGATCCACGACGAATTTGTCACTCTTATCAACACTGATAACCGTTGACTGATCTGTTGATGTATCCGATAACCGTCAAATCGGTATAAGTAAACCAACAGCTGTAACGGACATTGCCAATTGGTTTTGGCAAATGTTTAATGGCGCTTATGTTTACAATTATGCGTTAAGACATGGAATAATTCAATTTGTTAATAATAGCACTCGGGAATAGGTTCGATTGGGCAGAGATTTAGTTTAGATAGAACGAGAGTTAAAGATGCTATTGTATGTAGAAATATTGGGGAAAACTGATTTCAATAAATAGTAACATATTCATCTTGTAGAGATGCCTGTGTGATAAAACTTTATTCGTACGGTATTCTATTGCTGAACTGATCTCAGATACCAGACAATCTAAAAATGTACTAGGAATAATTGAAAAATTGGAAATGAGTTGATACGATATCTAAGATTACTATTGCCTTATGGAGTGATAGAGGAGTATTTTCAGTTATGAAAATATACATAGGTTCTCTGTGTTCTAAGCGTTGTTATAAATTGACGCGGAGGAACTGTCTGTTTTTTATTTTAAAACCCGTCTCCAGTTAGATAGAGACACATATGCACAAACAATAAAACTGTTTTATCCTGATGTTTTATTATTATTTAAGTCTACGTTGATATAACACTGGAAACTAGTTTTGTTAACAACCAAGGGAGTTTTATCAGCCTTTACTTCAGCCAAGTTTGTTCCTTGTTTGTTAACGAAACTAGTTTTCGGTGTTATATCAACGTTATCAGAGCGTTAACAGCTAGAGTGTTATCCTAGAGAAAGATTATCTGCAACTACCTATAGCTGAATCACACTGTTATTCTAACGCGTAAATGGTTGTTACATAATGTACAAGACGACTGAATGTTACAGCAAATAATACCGGAGTGGCCCACTCTTTACTACTGCTAGTATCGATTATTGTTGGATTTGTGTTAAACGTCGTACTCAAGGGTGTTTCACTAATATGACGACGGATTGTACACTTCACACTGCGCACAGCCTAATTACGGTAAAAAAAACCGGGACGAAACTTCGTATAAACCTCCTCCACGATTGCCGGAGCACTAACATGACACTCGCTCATATGCCTGATGGTCGACAGTTTAGGAAGCGCACTTGCTACCACTAAGCCACGGTCCCGGGCGATTATTGAATACACCACCGTCACATTGGTGAATTACCCTTGAGCACGGCCCAAACACCAATCAATTACTATATCAACCATAACGTATGGTACAGTGAATGGGATTTAGCAGACTCGTCGAGAGTGGACGAGAAAGGCGCGATTATTGAATTTATAACAAGCACTGACAAATAAACAATGACAAAGGCGTTAGTTGAATCCCAACACACGCGTATTGATGACTTACCTTCGGTCTGAGTTAAGTTAAACTTCTGTTTTAATTCAACAGCGTACACATTGAATGACATAGTTATTCCACAGAGCATTGTGCAGACCAGACTGCAGATAAATCCAGTCCATTTTCTGATCAGAAATGAGGTTATAGTCATGTTGACTGATTTACCCACACAAGTAGTATGAGATCACTGAAAGAGTAATGCACGTTTTCTTAGACCTAAGTGACATTGTTCACTGCTATACAAGACTACCAGTACTAGTGCATAGCCATGCAGAACGTTGTCCCCAGATGTTGACCACAAACAAAATCCTCTTCAATATGTCACACACATTAAATTGAAATAATGACTAATACAAATCCGACTTGGTGCTTGCGGCCATCACCTTATTATTCCCACTAGTAGTAGAATCCACTCGTGCATAACTAGACATTTAGAAACATTCTAAAAATTCAGAAGCGGTTGATCAAAACGCTATGTTGATCTGGTGATATCATAGCTCAGAGGCGGTATGATTAAGATGTCTTTTCTGTATTGGCAGTGGCTCGACCAATAAGGTTGGTCGCCTTCATGTAGGCTTTTAAAATGCCACCATATGGGTTAAACAACCGTAAGAACAGCCTTTAACAACAGTGAAACAAGCAGACCGTCATATAAATGAGTGAAATAACGTTAGATAAAGTATTAAAGTGTATCACAATCTATAATCGATCTTTCTAACGCGTGTACATGTATGTGTTCATTGTTGGCATTTATCTTTGTTTTGTTGTTTTACTTTGTTGTTTTATTTTGCCTAACTTATGGTATAGGTTTGAAAGTTATTTATTGTTACTGACACTATATTTCTATACATGTATATAAAAAATGTCTTAAGCAGGTTGGGATGGAAGTCCGTTTTCAAAATAACTGTTAAATCTGTTTCATTTGATTTAAGAAATTAGTTTGTTTCAAATTCAGTTTTTATGGTCAGATTGAGTTTTTGTTATTATTTTACAGCATGTCTAGTATGATAGACATATGTATTGACTTATGATAATATTTTATATATCAAAAAGCAAAATACATGGTTGCATGCAGTACTGTTATAGAACAGTTGCTGTAAAATATACTTTTTAAAAAACATATCGATAAAAAATGATTGTAAATTTGTTGATTGTAAGAGGCAAAAATCTGAATGGCTTAATACTGAATGTAAACATGCAAAAAAGTATCATTGTAAATGACTGAAACAATACAACGGAAGTCATTTGAACTTGACAGGGTACTCAAGTTTGAGCTAAAAGAAGCATATAAAGTAGTCCGTAGGAAATGCAAGCAAAAATGTGTACTTAATGGTGGGAACAATAACATTAGTTGCAATATAAGAAATTCTCGAAATTTTTTTAAAAGTTTGTTATGTCCGGAGAATTGCCAATACAGAAAAGACATCTTAATCATACCGCCTCTGAGTTATGATATCACCAGATCAACATAGCAAACTGTTTGATTAGGATTAAAAAAAATCAAAAGAATACTCTGATTGATCAGGCAACATGACGTTGGAAATTTATCTGTTTACCTGTCCTTTCATAATGACCCTCCTCAAGATCCCGAAGAAAGGGTCACCCATACGTGCATTAAGATGGACAACATCTGAAACGAATAT
>JARFOD010076253.1:0-20718 GCA_031763545.1 Mopalia muscosa
TCGATTACTCTTCGAATATCACAAAATGGGTACTCGGTAACGAAAATCAGTACCCATTTCAGCACTACATATTTTGCATAAATATAATATCTTGGATTGATATATAGGGTTGTGTTTTCAAAATATTTATTTTGTGCCTTCATTTTTAATTTGACTCACAAAGTTATGACCTCGTTTCTTTGATAAGGTTTCACACCATATTTAAGGTCACATGTATTTCTTATTCAATGACAACACACACAAAAAATTTAACCGATTGAAGTCCACTAATCAAATAAAATAAATAAATCTTCCATGTCTGTGTGAGACAAATAGTTCATCTTCAAATCCTAACCCAGGACTGTGATGTTAGTTATCTATAATTCTAGAATTTGCTTGTAAACAAAACATTTTTGTTCTAGCTTCAATTCAGCCTACCATCGATGTAAATGGTTAGCTGTGATTGATGTCAATGACCTAGTTCGGTCGGGAGTTCTCTAACCAAAGACCTGTCGTCATAACCAATCACAGCAAACTGCTTATATCACTTTTATAGGCTGAATTGGAAAAAGAATGAAAGGTTATGCAAGTAAAATTTTAGAGAATAGATAACTTTGGTACCAAGTCCCTGTGCACTAGGAGTACACAGTCAACATTTTTATATTGCAATAGTTTTACTGACCATAGCTAATACCCAAAAGAAATTTCAGACAAAATGATTGAAGCAATATTTACATTTTCCGGGAACTTTGGAGCAGCTTTACTGCTGATAGATGGAAGTACTGAGTTATTAGCTGCCTGTCGGTTAACCTTTTTATCGGCTAGAGGTTCAGAGACATATGGGTCAACTACTGATGGTTTGTAGCCACTATAACCATCGTTTCTTCTAGGATTGAACTGTGGTTTATGAGCTGAGGCATTGGATGATAAAACAGGTGATGGAGCAGCGGGCTGTGTTGCTCTTGTGGGTTGACTCGGTGAAGGATTAGTCTGATGTGAGCTAACGGGTTGTGTTGAATGTGTTGTTGGAGGTGGCCGGGACTTTACACCTAAATCTTGTCCTACTTGGAAATAAGGATAACGTAGACACTGAAATAAGAAAAGAAAATGGTTGATGAAAGTTGTAACTGAAGCAACAGTGAAAAACAGGGATTCTCAATGAATATCAAACCAAGTAGATTAAATCAATCTGCCCTTTGGATTTTGTTTGTTTGGGGTTTTAAGTCATACTCACTGGCATTTCACTTACAGGATGATGGATTGTGCATTTCCCTCTGTATTTTGCGTATATATGGCAGAGAACCAAGAATCGATTCGATTCATTGAGGTTTTACGCCATGCTTAAGGGCATTTCACTTATATGATGGCAGTGTATCCAATAATAACTGACACTAATACACCAAGATGTGAAGCATTTCCATTATGTTTGTTTGTTTGATTGGTGTTTAAGGCCGTACTCAAGGGTATTTCACTCATATGACAATGGACACAAATACAGATCATAAACAAATCTGCTTCTCGTTACCCTTTAGCTCTGCGAACACCAGGGCAACAGAAAGCAACCTCTTTTCTTGCTTCTTACGATTGACCGAGGAAGCCGAGGTAGTATTCTGCAGGGCCATGGCCCACCCGCTCCCTCACAGGGTTTTCCATTATGTTGGAAAGTTACTTGTCCTCCAGTGCTAAGAAAAGACAGCATTGCTACTCTTTAACAAACTGCCCTTAGCCAAAGGGTCATAAAACCAATTACCTAGGGAAAAGTTGTGATTGACGGAGCCACCTGTAAATGGCACATGGAAGCCCAATTAGAAGGCAGACATAGTAACCACTAAGCCACAGCGTGCCCGTTGAAAATGATGTCAATGTATGTAAATAACACAACTTTATATATATATATATATAAAACTTATGTCTGAATCTAGATCAGATTTTGAAGAAACATAGTATTCAACAGTCCTCTGAAAACTAATTATGGCTTGTTAATATTTCTCTTACTGTACGTATGATAATATACACTACCTGACTAGCATTGGGTCGTTTTTGTGGGTTCCAAGCCAACATATCTTTGATAAGTTGTATGGCATCATTACTAGCATTAGGTATTATTGTCTTTAAGTTTGTAGTTACACACTGGGGCCATCTAAAGTTCATCTGAGCTGCCAATTTATATCCTTCATCCCATTCATCCTGTAAAACACAAAAGAAAGAAAGATCAGTCATTAATCTTTTCGACAATGACTGATCGTCTTTCGCTGTTTGAAGCAGCATCACACTAAATATCTGGTGAGCTGATCTTCCAAAACATGAAACTGTCCTTGTATTGCACTCGTTTCACAACCAATTGTCCATTTCAAACTGTTCCTTGTTATATCAGGTGAAAACTCAAGAAGAAACCTTGTAAAAACCAACCGCAAGTATCGATTTGTTTGTTTGATTGGAGTTTAACGTTGTACTCAAGGGTATTTCACTTATATGACGACGGACACAAATACAGAACATCA
The DNA here is from genome assembly GCA_031763545.1 of Mopalia muscosa. NCBI lineage: Eukaryota > Metazoa > Mollusca > Polyplacophora > Chitonida > Mopaliidae > Mopalia > Mopalia muscosa. The sequence continues at coordinate 2,481 of JARFOD010076253.1, forward strand.
CAAACAAATCTGCTTCCCGTTACCCTTTAGCTCTGCGAAAACCAGGGCAACAGAAAACAAGCTCTTTTCTCGCCTCTTAAGATCGACCGAGGAAGCCGAGGGAGTATTCTGCAGGGCCATGGCCCACCCGCTTCATCACGGGGCCGCAAGTATTGAAGCCAGATATGTGACTCCCTCATATACCTGATGGTCGACAGAGGAATTCGATCCAGTGAACATTACATTGAAGTAGGATTAGTAAGCAAGAACACTAATGACTAAGCCACGGCCTCTTCATCAGTGAAGATCCACCTGTACATATCTGTTTAATATTACTTATTAGTCAGGGGTTGTGTTTGTCTAATCAGTAGGTTTGTGTAGCAAGTTGGTCTTAAACCTGACATTTCAAAAGTCTTTTCTTTCAGACAAGTAAACATCATGTGGAAATAACGTAACCCAAGACTGATAAACATTACCTGTTTGGGTGTTCCTAGTACCGAACATATTTTGAATATTTCGTCAATCTCTGAGCTGCCCGGGAAAAGTGGTCGTAATGTATATAGTTCTGCCATTATACATCCGATAGCCCACATGTCAATTGGTGAACTGTAATTTGTTGAGCGTAATAAGACCTCAGGGGCTCGGTACCTAACAACACAAAACTATTTATAAGCAATTGGTTTATGGCTACATTTTAATTATCATAGAAAGAAAAAAAATCTACATATGTGCAAAAAAGATATTTATATTTGGACAATTTAACTTTGTTTACATTTTCATGATTAATTTGTAGAACAGTAATCACACTTATTTCAAATGGATAAAGAATATATAAATACTATCAGACTCCAAGGTCACTCTCTTCGCTTTGAACTGTATGCTGAACTCAGTTTATTGTGAGAACCAATTATGCCGATTATGATGATCAGGGGTGTTTCTTCGGCCACCTTAACTTACAAACCACATAAAATATCATATCCGATATGTTTGAACTTATAAGCACTTGATACAACTGAGTATCCCCAAAAATAATTTCCCGCTTGATACAACTGAGTATCCCTAAAAATAATTTCCTGTGAGAGGCAGCAAATTTTCCTTGCAATGACATTGCTATATTGCCCATTTATTCTCGTTCTGGCAAAATACAAATTTAGAGGACCACATCAAACAATTTGGGAAACCTATAAATCAGTCCACCTAAAATAAATTTGCATAACAAAGGGAAGACCCTGTTCGGTCAGTTCTCCCACAGGTCAGGCCTGATGTGACTATGCAAGAAACATGCTGGCTGTAGCCTAAGTGATGAAATGACATTTACAAACAAACATAAAACAAAAAGTGATACTCACCATCTTGTGGACACGTAGTCTGTATAGGGAGGCCTTGACCTTGTTTCTCTAGCTAAACCAAAATCTGCTATTTTAACACAGTCTGGTCCTGAACATAGCAAATTCTCAGGTTTCATGTCACGATGGAAAAAACCTAAATGAAATAAATATCAAATCAAATTTGAGTTCCTAGGAAATAAATCACAAATGCTAGTAATGATAAAATTTGGAGTTAAGAGATAAATTTTAAAAGAATTAAACTATTTGTGCCTATAATTCGTTACTTTCCTATAAACTATCTAAGTAGGCTTTGAACTATTGTTTTTCTCAAACTTATGGCTGCTTACTTGTACGTGCGCCATTTTTAATTTGACAGGCTGTAGATTTTGCAGGTACAGTATCATATTTTTTTGAAAGTGAACTATTGGGACCTCCAAAGCAAGTGCCTTTATTCTATAGGCGTGGGATTGGTCTATCAATGAAAGAAGAAAAACAAGCTGAGTAGCTAACAGGTCCACCAGTAGAGGCTTTTTGGAAAATAAATGCTTATCATCCCTGTCAAATCTCCTTTACCTATTTTTGTTTGAGAACTTTTTTCTTTTCTTCAAAAAACCATTTTGTATCACCATTTTGGTGCATATGCAATGTTGGCCATATTTGTAGCGATACCTAGTGAAATACAGGCACATCTATGGTATTAACAGAAAAAGCCAAGTTTGAAGTAAGTATCTGAATTTGAGCGAGGAAACTATTTTCAATTTTGAAATATATTAAAAAATGATGCATTGGCAGCCATTTTCTTTTACGAAATTTGATGAAATTTAATCCTATCTCTTGTCTTAAGAGGAGACTATATTTAAAGTTACACCGAGAATTTGCTGCAGAGGCAACATGGTAACAACATTCAGATATGATTATTGTAAAATTATGCTATGGCGGCAATTTTATTTTACAGAATTTTATGAAATTCAATCCTTTCTGTTATATTAATAAGAGGAGACGTTATTTCAAGTTCCAAGTTAATCTGTAAATTTGTTTCAGAGATATAGTGTTCACAACATATACAGTACCTGTAATGACTATTAAATAGTAACACAATGGCGACCATCTTGTTTTACTGTACGAAGTGAGATTTGACCTGATTCATTATCTTAAAGGCAGGAAGTTATCTTCAAAGTTTGAAGTTAATCCGTCAGAAGGACATATATCCAATTCCATAGATATTTAAACCGAGGCTTGTGGCCCAAATTTATCCACTTCTTCAGATTGAACTGTTTGGGTGTCAAAGAAGGGCCATTCAAAAGCCTGTTCCACTTCAGGGTCATACAGTACGAACAAGTAGAGGCTTCTGCTGAACCATATGGCACATGATTTGTTTGAACTGCCGGTAATTTTGAGTTGCTTGTAGCGGTTACATTCTTCCTTTTATCCTTACATTTATAATTATCATTCACTTTATTGTTATACCTCTTTTCTTTTCAGGACAAATATAGAAGGCATTAGAATGGCATAACAAACAGATTGGCTGTATGTTGCCCCTTAGCTTTGAGAGTAGCAGGGCACAAGGAAGTTTCCCTTCTAACCTTCAGTCAGATCAGGGTGGCATAAAGATTATGTTTCATGTAACCAGATAGAGTAAACGAAAGCCTTACCATGTTTATGCATGAATGCGATCCCTTGACAGATTTGATATGTTATATTCCTTATGACTGATTCTGGAAACAGCTTGTCTCTGTAAAGAAAACAAAAAAATGATATGTCGTTTTTATAAGAGCCTACCAGCCTCAATGCTGAATGAAGCACCATTGGTTACAAGCAAAGACGGGACAAACACAAAACATCAAAAACAGATCTGTTTTTTGTCTCCAAACTTCGCGAACACCAGGGCAACAGGTGTGGCTGTCATCAAATCATCTGGTATAACCCAGATCACAGTTTGTATTTGTTTGTTTCTTAGGTTGGGATTTAATGCTATACTAACGAATATTTCTCTCACATGACAGCAAGCCAGCCCAATGAGTGAAGGGAATCAACCACAACACCACTTGCAACAAACAAAGATACGACAAATACAGAAAATTCACCTGACATACACATGTAATACAATTTGTTTGTTTGTTTGATTGAAGTTTAATGTCGTACTCAAGGGTATTTCACTTATATGACGACGAGCCAGCCCAATGGGTGAAGAAAACCACCCTCGTCACTACTGTCAACAAACAAAGACAGGACGGGACAAATACAGGATGCAATACAGACGCCACAAAACAGATCAGCTTCCTGTTCTTCCATAGCTCTGAAAGCACCAGGGCAACATGAAGCTCCCTCCAACCGCCCGCCACATGTAATACGAAGACATTACAAACAGAAACTATCTAAAATTGTCAGTAACAGTAGCCTAGGGGTTTAAGGTTACTATTTGTCTACTTCATATGTCAATGCAATGAACACTCAAAATCATTCTCCAAAATGCTGGAAGGAGCCCTCTTTTTAAAAATCCTAGAGTGACCAACCGGACATAAATCAACTACTCATATTAAGTTACATGTATTGATGTGGGGAAAAGTTACAAACCTGGTGACTGACAAGATGTGTAATCTCATGCATCAAAACTTCAAAGCGTCAAGCTACATGTATAATCTGGGTGTTGATTGTGTTACTAAATTATAATTTAATTTAATTATTCCAAACAATCAAACTTATAATCATTTAAGAGACTGATAACCATTAGATGTACTGGAGACTGCAGATCTAGAATTATGGTTAACATTCTTAACAAATAGAAATTCTTACACAGAACAAAAAAAGTTATATTTACTAGGGGTGACAATTCACCGATTTATATATCGACACGTATCGATACAGTTGCCCACGATAGCGTATCGTATCGTTGCCTTTGAATCGTGAAACGTATAAAAAGGTAAGGCAGCAAGATGAGGCAGCCTCTCCTTAAATGGTTGGAAACTAAAACAATTAAACACAGCTGACCATCAGTGTATCGAGATATGTATTGTATCATGAGATTTCTCAAGATACTCAGTTGTAAGATTTAAATTACCTGTCTTTCATCATTTGATAAAGATTTTCCTTCATGTATTCAAAAACAAAATACAACTGATCATTTTCCCTGATGACTTCTTTCAACTTCACAATATTGGCATGATTAAGTTTTCGCAATGACTGAAACAGAAAATAAAAAATATTATACATATAATATATTCTCTATCTAATTAAAATCAGATCTCAAAAATGCTTCCTGTGTTTTGATTGTCGCTGTATTGAGATCTAACACAATCACTCTTCTTATAATGTTCAATTACATGTAAGTCAAGCTTACTGGGGTTGATAAAACATCACAGCCTCAGCTGTCCAATAAAAACACAGATAACATGGGGCCGTGGTAAACAACAAATTCAGCCAAAACAAGCAGAAGTTGTCTGATTTTCTTCTGTGTTGATGTTGTTAGTCGCATGCGAACTGGGAAAAATGTAATTCCACTCAAAAATTGATTATTTGAATAGTGTTTGTTGATTGTGCTTGCATGTATCCCTTGGTCATGTAAAAATAAGCAGTAGGGAACATAGGAAAGTTCAGTTGGTAGGCGGAAATTTTTTGTTTTTACAAACCAAAATTGAGAAGCAGCTCTATGGTTGGTCAATTTAAGAAACCAATCGACATTGTAGGTGGGGTATTTATGTTAGATATCAATTTAGCGACAAACAAAAGATGGGGAGTGTTTTTAAGATGTGATTTTGATTAGCTTGGCCATGTTCTCTAAGATAACACTAACTCTGTTCAGACTTACAGGTATACAATATAGCTACAAAAACCCAACAATTAATAGGCTTTCAGTAATGTTTAGAGCATGTAGTACATCTACATATAGCCCCACACATTTGACTAAAAATGATTAAATTGTCTCAATGTTTGACAACTATAGAATAGGGCCATACAATAGCCCCATAAAAACTGGTACATTTACCACACTAAATACAATGGACCAACATTTTTTTCTTCAATACATTGGGAGATCACGATCGCCATGGTATGTACAAACAGCCCAACACACCTTCCAAATCCAATTATGCAGCCTTATCGTCAAATGATTAAGAGGCATATTGTACAACAAGAGCTAGATGAAAAATCAATAATGATTTAGTGAACAGGACACCGATAATATACCTGCACCATTATGGCTTGATTATTGCCTTACACATTGACAAGACAAGCTTATTACACAATTTCCCAAAAGAAGTACATGTTAATAATAAATGAATGTATTTACGTATTAGATAAAATCCTGATTCCCAGTTGACCGTAAATATCCATGTAATAATTATACAAGCAAGCTTCGATCCATGATGTAGGAGATGGCTGGAGAGGTGTCATTATCTCCTTCTTACATGTATCAACTACATTTACTGTTTCATTACTTGTTTGACAAGAGACAATGTAAAGTGATGCCACCATTTGTTTCATTCAGGTTTAACACTGTATTTAAGGTTATTTCACTCACATGATTATGAGCCTGCCCAAAAGGTGAAGGAAACAACCCTCAACGCTTGTTTGTTTGTTTGATTGGTGCTTAACGTTGTACTCAAGGGTATTTCACTTATATGACTTTTTCATACAAACAAATCGTCTTCCTGTTCCACTTTATTTCTAAGAGTACCAGGGTGATAATTTTTCTTGCTAAAACTAAACCAATATGTGCTTATCTGATAAAAGATAAATAAATTTGATTGGAGCTGGTCGCATTACAGTTACTTAAGATTAGATTACTCAGTGGTCGAAATGTTGCCTGTCTACCTGTCATTGACAAGTGGATTTTCACAAGTGACAAGTGAAAATACAATTCACCTGTCTCCAGGGCAGATCATTTTAAAAAACAATAAATTTTTTTTAAATTTATTTGTTAATTGAAAAAAAAAAAATGGTTCACCTACTCTTTGCTCTATGAGTCACCAAAGTGACGTTTCAAATATTGATGTTTTCATTTTGGTAAATAATAAATATGATCCTTAATTTGCATCTGAGTGACTATAAGCCCTATTCTACTGTGAGGGAGCCCTGCAGAATACTCCCTCAGCTTCCTCGATCGATCGTAAGAGGCGAGAAAAGAGGTTGCTTTCTGTAACCCTGGTGTTCGCAGAGCTAAAGGGTAACAGGAAGCAGATTTGTTTGTGATGTTCTGTATGTGTGTCCGTCGTCATATAAGTGGAATACTCTTGAGTTCGACATTAAACACCAATCAAACAAACAAACAAATACTTTACAAACACAAAAAAAGGACAGGTACACATTGACAGAAGACAGGTAGAAAATTAAACTACCTGTCACCTAGGTCAGGTGAAATTTTAAAACATTTCAACCCCTGGATTACTCATATGAGGGCCGATTGTTATTGGATGTTTCCTGACAGGCTGTCCACAACAGATAGACATGGCTCTTTTAATTACATAATATCACTCTAAATACCACATCTGAAACAAAAATATACATCTGACCATGAACTTACCTTTACTTCTCTTAAATTTAAACATTCGTCCCAAGAGTAATACTTTTTCTTCATTCTGGAAATAGAAAAAATTATTATTTTAATAATCATGACATTTCTGTAAATTTATATGTGTATTTTTCAAGCAAAATAGTGGAATATGGTTTTACACGTTTCTTAATGTTATTTGACTCATTTAACAACATGCCAGTTAATTATGGGTGAGGGACACCACTGGCAACAAACGAAGACTTGACAGGAAAAATACAGGACAATCACAGGGCGTACTACCAGGACATCACAAACAGATCAGCTTCATGTTGACCTTTGGCTAAAAGACGACTACCAGGGCAACAGGAAGCTCACTCCCAACCCTCTGGGTGGAGCATGGACCATTCTGAAAGATCAAATATTCTCTTCAAACAACTGCAGCATTGTCAATAAATGCACTTCAAACTGGAAAGCTGCCAATTCTGTTAGAAATTAAATGTTTATCGTTGATACATGTACCGTACATGTCCTTTCTGTACATATTAACATGTACATAGCATGTAATTGCATTCTAGCCCTTGTTCTCTGTATTTTTCTGCAGAAAATCAAACTTCCTTGATATATGACATGTATTAAATGTAGGGATAAATTTCTGCTAAACAATAGTGAATTCTTGTGTAGATAGAAAAGAGTCAAAAGGTTGACTATTTGTGGTTGACTGATCAACAATTACAACCTGCATAAGGGAACAATAAACCACAATAAATTCATAATACATGTACATGTACTTGATAGATTTTGGTCGAGTGCCAATCCAGGTCCTCAAACATTTCTCAATACATGTTTCCACAGCTTTATATGTTATGAAGTGAATGCAGATATTGAAAAATAAGCTCAGTAGCTAGCAGGTCCACCACTAGAGGCTTTGTTTTAAAAATATGCTCATAATCCCAGTCAAATCACCTTTTCCTACTTTTGCTTAAGGAACTTGTTTTTCTTCTTCAAAGAACCAGATAGTAAAAATTATGGTGTTTATCACAATTTGGTGTGATATGCAATGTCAGCTATAGTGAAATACAAGCACATAGATCTACATGTAGGTTAACGCATGAGTAAGGGAGATAGTCCATTCCATCAATTCCGCCTATCGAATAGCTCGGTTTATTGCATAAAAACATGTGGCATTTTGGTCATGCTATACAGCTTGTTTGACTGTAACTTTATTTTACAAAAAAGAAACGAACGAAATCCCCTAATTCTTGTGCAGTGAGTCATATGGCACTATGAATGTCCACCGAAAGTCACAATGCCATAGAGACTGGGTAATGGCTGGTTTCATACATTTACCTCTGCTTGTTAGCCTTCTGGAAAATGCAATACCATCCCTCATCTCAACAGGAAGAAGCTACATGCAAAGTTTAAAGTTTATCCATGAATACGATGAATTTATTCTCCACTTATCGTGTTCACAACACATTGTGCATGACTTCTAAAATTACATAATAATGGCCATTTTGTTTTTCGGAATTAGGTGATATGTAATCCCATTCCCTGTCTTAACTGGGAAAGCTACATACCCAGTTTGAAGTTAATTTGTGAATTTATTCTCTACTTATACCATGTTGACAACAAATATAGCCATGAATATGGTAGATATACATTAAAATAAGTTTTGAATGACAATTAAAAACTGTGTGTTATTGGCTTCACTGTTTATGTAACTGGGTGTCCAATTTTACAGATTCCAATCAGATGCATGTTAAAGTTTCTGGAAACAGGGTATCCAAATGAGTGTAGCCAAAGAATGGATGGACACCTATAAAGCCTTCACTTCACTCCAATGACCGCCACATAGCAGTGGTAAGTGAGATCACGTAAAGTACCAAACACATCTGACACAGTGACAACTTACAAATGATGACAATTTGACATGTACATCTACAAGACACAAAACATGGTACAATAAGACAAAGTGTGTACACTGACTTAAAAGCCATATTTACATTGGCCCACACAACAGAAAATGAGTTTTCTGTTGCCCATTGGTCTATAAACACCATAGAATAGAAATCTATCTGCAACTGATCACCATAATCAATGTCATAATAAATAAGTATACCTATTTTGTGAGCATTTTACCTACTCTTCAAAAACTTTCATAATGATGATGAATTCATCGGGATAATGCCATGTGGCCAGTATATTTATTTATTTATATTTGTGTCTTTCATTTTGGTTGGTCTTTCGGAGGCCAGTTGCTTGTAAAGTTATTAAATTTAATACAAGTCATTAGATAATATCACACCAGATCCATCTTAAGAGCTCTTTTCCAAAACGTCTTAAACACCAAATTAACAAAAATCAATTTTCCGCCACAGAACAACGAGCGATAGAGGCCGCGCTCAACATGTTGTATTCTTTTCTTGACAAAACGAGTTGCATCCCATTATTTTAGATAGGTCTTTCTATGCGTTCATTGCAAAAGGCGTTAAGCGCCCGGCCTTCTCCATTGCAAAACAAGATTTCAATATTTTTGTACACATATTAGAATACATGAACATAAAGCATTAGGCCAGAAAACGGAGAAAATTATGAACATTTACATCGGTAAATAAAAAAAACTGTTTTTAGCAAATTAATGAAAATGGATTTAACGCGTTTTAACGAATAGACCCCTATATCCCTTATCCACTATTAGCAATTTAACCTGGTGTTAATCATATCTAATACATGAAGCCTTTTGAGCAACTGTAACATGTAACACGTATAGAATGATTATGAGGAAACATCCAACATATACTTCTGTCAAAATCATAATTTCTTGGCAATACAGGTGCTATATATATATTTCTAAAAGCAGTCACATGTAATTGGATTTTATGATCAGAAACAAAACTGTATTTAAAAAAAAAAAAAAGATAGGCAGACACATGATTTAATCTACACAAACGGATTGTAAAAATTTTCTGCAAGACACTTGAAAGTCTCTTGAAATCAGCAATAAAACAAATGGTACTTACTTCTTGATGGCCACCTTTTCACCAGTTTCTTTACTGCTAGCCAACAATACACAACCATATGTCCCGTCCCCGACTTGTTTTGATACTTGATAACGGTTCATTTTGATTATAGTCCAGTTGAGTCCACAAATATATTTATTTTAAGGTTTGCAAGAGTATGTAAATATTTTCACTTTTTATGATAAACTTTCAACATGCGTTTTTTGCAACTACCGCATTTGATGGAGATATGGCCGACAAGACGACTGATGTCTCATAAAGTTCCTGAGACACTCAAAGCAGATGTTGTTGGTATCATTATCCTTCACCAAGAATCAGTTCATCCATGACTAATTAATAAATTATGAAAGAGAGACCAGTTCTGTTAGACCATGTTACCCATTTTCTGCAAGAAAATAAAAATAAACCTTTAATACAAATGAAGGAATGGGTGAAAGAAATATCGATTTTGTTCTTCATGAAGATCATTATCAAATATCAATCTGAAGATAAAAAAGAGATGCTGCTACAGTAAAGGCAATAAATCCCATCCTTCTACTTTAATTCATCTTCACTATCAACAGTTTCATTCCAAGCTGCTCAACGTGACAACCCTTGGTTATGATGCTATAACCAGTTGTTGACTAGCCGGTCTTTTTTCTAATCTTTCTCATGTTTTAATAATTTATTTGTAAATGTCTGATAAGGGCTTAATTGCATGCTTAAACAAGCATTTGCTCTATAGTTTTGGCAGCAAAACCTTATAACTCATGACATATCATTTTAACTTCAGTGTGACTGTCATATTTGCTGATTTTATTTGAAGAACAATGCAAAATAACTACAAAATACCAACTGCCATTTGAATTAAAACCGGAAGGGGTCTTACCTCCATGCCTAACATACAGCCTGAATATAATGGTTTTGGGAATGGCGTAAATTGTGCAGTCAAAGCCAGACAAATTACAGCTATATAAATACACCGGGACTATGCTGTCATATCATGCTGATGTAGACCGATGCAAATTCCTCATTAAAGATACTAACAAATTTCATTATTCGTAAATCAAAATTTGTTTCTGGCATCGAAGGTTGACACACATTACACATTTTAAAATGTGTATGCAGCTGGATTGATTGTGACTGTGTATGAAAGTAGGGCGCCTCCTTATGACTGGGTTTATCCCAAAGTTCCCAGTCTGCGTTGAAAAGTTAGATGGTATAGCAGGGGTGGAAATGTATAAAATATTTTTTTCCAATTTTGTCCTGTAGGCCATTTAACACAGTGTTAAATTCTGGGGATTTTAACAGGACAATCTTAATTTTTACCGGACATTTCCAACAAATGTATTGTTATTACCACCCCTGGTACTTGACGGTTACAAAAATGACAAACTGCATCTCGCGTTTTTTTTACAAAACATGGGCAATTTGAATTAGAACCTTTAAATCTGTCGTCCTGAAATGATTAAACCACTGCCAGTGATACTGCAATGAAAATCCAACATGTGTTATGTGTGTTGTTTGATTAACTCAGATCAGGACAATATAAACGGATATGGCAACAAGGTCATCAATTGTGATATCCACTTTGTCTGCCTCTTGACAACTCCAAGGTGCATGAAAAGTGTTTGACAATTAGCCAGGGATTTACAAGTGATAGTCCGATTGCATTTAGGGGGTTGTAGAAACACTGACGGACTAATGAACACACAAAAAATAATTTTTCTGTTTCGTTTAAATTCAAGTTTCAATGTAAATACCCTAAAACCTTACATGATGCAGTACGGTAGTTACCACAAAATCTTATTTGCTATCACTTGTTTGCAGTGTTCAGGTAAACATGAAAACTTGAGATTTTACGATATGTTACTCTCTTGACGCTTTTAAATATGCTATACAACATGTGGATACTTTTCATTGAAGGGCCTACACATAAAAATTACCTTAAGAGATATGAGATTTTACGAGATGTTACTCTCGTGACGTTTATATGCTATACAACAGGGGTGACTATTGAGGCTGATATGACTATTGTGATACATGTAGTATTGCCAAAGTCCCAACTACTTTTGCGATGGTACATGTATTGCGATATTAAGGGACTATTGTGATACTTTTGCGATATTTTAAAAACTGTGCATGTGCGCTACACCGCCTTAGCATCCATTGTACCCATGGCTCTTCAGAACAGTGTCGCAAAATGATGTTTGCAAAAACAATTCATGTATGTACAACTTATTGGTTTGGGAAACTTATCAAACTATATGTAAGCCTATCTAAACAAGCACCTCTTCCTCAAAATGTCTCGAAATAATGTTTACTTAAACAATTCACGTGTCTTCAACTCATACACTCAAAAAATTTATGAACTATCGAAACTATCGATTTTTGCATTCACTATTGGCAATAGTTATCGATATCCTGTGTGACTATCGATATGTTACTATCGGATCACGGACTATTGCGATATATCGATAGTCCAATGCATCGTTGCACCCCTACTATACAACATGTAAATATACTTTTCATTGAAGGGCCTACACATAAAAATGCCCTTTAGAGATGTGAGGTTGGCAAAGCAAACTAAACTTCAATGGGGTAGCAACCCTTTTAATGACACTCAAAATATGTTGACAGTACTTAGATTTGCGTTTAGTAGAAAGATAAGCCGACTATTTTAAATGTCAAAATACCTAACACAAAAACTACCGAACAGCCAATCTTTAGACTATGGCAGTTCAATGTCACTTGACAGTCAAACTGAAATTACTCTGTTTATGATTTTTCATGGCAAGTTTTAACTTTATGCGAAAAGTACCATTTTGCATTTCAAACTGTTAATGCCGCTTCACATTAGTAATTCTGTAAATTCCATCTGTTTTCCATCACCATGGAAAATCCCTGGTGCTAGTGAAAGTGGACAATATTCTTTAAAATTTGGCTCCTTAAAGCGATATTGTAGCATTCCGATTGATATGTTAATGAAAGTTCAGGAGCCAATCTAAAAGGCTGGTATGTGTAGCATTTGGCCCCTAAAAATAAAATCTCATTATTGTAAACTGTGTCAATACATTGATTATTGGGTGCTATAAGCTTACACCTGGCTTTATAACAAGGGTATTTCACTAATATGACAGAAGTGTATTTAACAATAATTGATACTAGCCCAACCATAAAATGAGTTTTTTTCAAATCTAAGTTTAATCGTAACTATTTTATGCAGACAGTTTGGGGGTTTTTTTATTTTTTTATTTTTATAACAGAGACCAAGTGCCATGTCTTCAAGTCTCCAGCTATAAATTGAATCAATTGAGTGATTAATGATTTTATTTTTGTTAAATAAATAATGTTCAAGTATTGACAAAATAATGACATGATAAATGTTTTCGTTGGGAACTATGTTATTATGGAGGTAAAGCAGAAAGGGTAACAACTCCCGAGTGGGACAGGTTACTGTGCTAGACTACAAGTATCCCATTGTTCTATTGAAAGCTGAATAAATTTGACTACCAGCTCAATTGCTTTAATGCTCAATTATCAGTTCTGAGTGAAAGAATTTTGAGATATATGTTCTCAGTTTTGTCAACAGAAGGGCAACACCCTGACCCTATATGCACAAAACAAATGCATCAAAGGGCATAGACTAGTTTAATGTGCATTTAAACAATTCGTAATCTGTACCTTTCACACTATCGAGATGTAAGATACTGACATAAAAGTGACAAATAGTTTTGTAAGTATAACGATTATTTCGTAAAAAATTTGTTTGTTTGATTGAGGTTTAACGTCCTACTCAAGGGTATTTCGCTTATATGAAGGATTATCCACTTTACACTGTTCATTGCCTAATTGCGGTGGAAATACCGGAAGACTCCTCGTAAAACCACCCCCGCGATCGCCTTGTGTGACTCATTCATATATATCTGCGTATCGACAGATGGACTCAATACTGTGAACGGTACATCGAAGTAGGCTTCAGTTAGTGCACTCGCTAACCACTAAGCCTTGGCTACAGGCCTATTTTGTAAGAGAAGTAGCTATTGTCGGTTTACACATATTTCTACTTCAGAACAATTTTCCCAAATTTACATATTGTTTCTTAGTTGAATGATTTATTACATTGTATAGGCAAACAGTGCGACAGTGATAAGGATTGAGTTAAATCATCTATATAAAAACAGAAAATGTACCTATTTAATTAACATGGGAAAATCTGCTAAAATCTTAAAATTCATCACTTTAAATCTGCAGTTTGAATAACTTTCACATTTCGGCAAGAGTTGACTTATCAACAGTGAAATAGATTATACTGTGTCAGGGGTGGAAATTAAGCAGGTCCGCAGGCCAAAACCTAGTAGATTTTGTGTTGGGCCCGTAAATTTCCAGATCTGTAGCGAATTTCTGGATATTGATGCTAACGATGGCTGGTTTATATGAAATACCGACGACAAAGTATCAGAAATGACTGTTACCTATACTTTGTGCCACTAGGCACATATTAACCCGATTTTGAGGCCGGGGGCTGCCTAGAAGGATTTATCGAAGGGCCTGCACTAGTTTCCTTCCAGCATGATAATGTGCCGCGTTATGACGTCGGTACCTGACATATAACATGGCCTAAAGAAAAGGAGGAAGTTAAAACGTCATTTTAGGGCTAGTTGACCCCCTAGGCCTACTGTCAACCACAGGATCATTTGTTCAGAATAAGAATGAAAACAATATCGAAAAATAAATACAGACACAGGCAGCCGCTCACATTAGTATCATAACATATTGGTTTGAAAATGTTGTCATATTCACTTGATAACACATTGACAATATAGATAGCATTGAAGCCGTGTATCGCAGTACAACAACAGCAGCTACTGTATCCAGATATGCCTTGTATCTCATTATTTTAGAAGTGAAGAGCCCTGTGCGGTTCTTGTTTTGGAAGTGTACAGATGGTTTAATTGAAATAAAAAGTCATACTGTGGGGATCCGAAAAGACATAGATCGTTTAAATGACTCAAAAACATTTGAAAGCTGAGATAAATATAATTAAAGGACATAATAAAATATTTATCAGCGATAAACTTAATTTGCCTCACCTCCGCCATGTCAGTTGTTGCTATTTGCTCTCATTATGTTTGTCACGTGATACGATGCGCAGCAACACAAACTCGTACATTTCTTTTGGGAAATTACCGAAAATGTACCAGTGCCTAGTAGCACTGTCAACAGTAACCAGGACATCCAGGCCAGCTGAGACGGGCACCACGAGGACGTCTTGGTATTTTCCGCGGTTTAGCTTAGCTGGTGATTCCCAAATGAATAGCTTACGCTCCCGGCCTTTGCTGGGTTATGTTTATCAATAATTATTTAACTTCCTATGCACAGGTTGCATGAAGTTACGTAAATATGCCCTATATATTTACACCTGTAGTACAAACTGCTGTAGGCCTACCACTATATACAGTCGCACCTATATATCAGTAGACCTGTTAGTATAATGAAGCCATTTATACCTGTACACCCCAGTTAACACGCCAACGATAGGGCCACCGTCTGCAGTATCGTTGGGCCAATGTCGCTATGGCGGCGTTGGGCCAACGTCTTTTTGCTCAGTGGGCCAACGTTGGCTCACCAACGATGGACAACCATCCTTGACCCAACATTGGCATGCCACATGGTTGACCCAACATTGGCATGCCATGGTTGGCCCAATATTGGCTTGCCATGGTTGGCCCAACGTTAGCACGCCATGGTTGGCCTAATGTTGGCACGCCATGGTTGGCCCAACATTGAAACGCCATGGTTGGCCCAACGTTGAAACGCCATGGTTGGCCCAACATTGACATAGGGCCTAACATTGTCGGCCCAACGTTGACATACCATGGTTGGTCCAATGTTGGCATGCCATTTTTGGCCCACCGTTGGTATTCCAAGGTTGGCCCACTGAGCAAAAAGACGTTGGCCCAGCATCAGCATGCCACCTTTAGCCCAACGTTAACTTGTCAACATCCACCAAAACTACAAAGTACTAAACGATGCCTCTGACATATGGCTTGCAAAAAAAATTACTTATTATATACCGGTACTTTAAAAAGCAAAAGCGCATAAATTTTATTTTAGGTTAGTCACAAATGTTTTAAAAGATCTTCATGGTTTTTTAACTTCTGAACTTTTATTTTTTACTCAAAATGAAAGTTGGCGTCCCAATAATACAATGAAAGGTAACAAAAATTGTCCAGATAATTAAGTCGATTTTATAAAGAAATAACGTGGATAAAGTAGTTTTTTAAATGAAATGAGATGTTATCTGAGACATGATCAAATAATTTAGAGTAAATGACATCAATTTGATAAAGACTATTTTTTCAATCAAGAAACAAAGCATGCATATATATTTTGTAACGGGAAGCAGATTTGTTTGTGATGTTCTGTATTTGTGTCCGTCGTCATATAAGTGAAATACCCTTGAGTACGATGTTAAACACCAATCAAACAAACAAAACAAACTTGCTGAAAGATTTGTTGTTATGATTCAGATTTGACTGTTCACAATGCAAGATACATGTTCCTGTAGACCAAGGGATAAGAATAATATGATATGAAAGGAGTCAAAACTTTAAAAACTTTTTACGAGAGAATATTTATGGGCATTAGTTTTTCTTAATAAAGCAATTTTCTTATTTTTTTTTTTTATTTATTTATTTTTTTTTATGCACAGTGTTTTGTGGATAGATTTCTTGGAAAATGTCACACTGTTTTGCCTTTCAACCAACAACAGACCTATATATTGTTTTCTCTGATCTCTTTACTTTTTGTCAGGCTGAGTATCGGGTAGAAGAAGGAAATGCTAATAAGAACATTGATATAACTGTATATCGTGGTTTGCAATCTGATGGTTCCACTCTGGTTGGTCCTCTAGATTCCCCTGCCACAGTGTCCTACCAACTCCTGTCAAAGTCAGCCATTTTTGGGGAGGATTTTACGGGAACTAACGGAAGCATTGGATTCTCAATAAATGCAACCTTTCAACAAATCAGCATACAAATCATTGATGATAGTAACCCTGAACTTGAAGAGACCTTTCAGATAGTGTTAAGTAATGCAAATGGCGATGTTGTTATCACAGAACCCTCCGTAATAGATGTTGTAATAATACGCAGCGATGATGCTAATGGTGTCCTCCATCTGGGAACCATTGGTCAGCCCATGGATGTTAGATATGTCAACGAAGACACACAGCGGCTTATTAACATTACAATTTACCGCAGTGAAGGAGCTTTTGGAGAAGTTTCTGTTCAGTGGGAAATTACCCGTCCTTTAGGATCTGATATTGACCCAGTAACCTCTGACCTCGGCCCCTCACAAGGGTCAGCAGTTTTCCCATCACAAACAAGGGAGACAACTGTAGCTATTACTGTGGTTCAGAACATTATCCCTGAGCCCACAGAGAAGTTTTTGTTCACTTTGTTGGGCAACACTTTGTCCGGAGGGGCGAGATTAGAGGTTCCTCTATCAATGGAGATTTTAGTAACAGATAATGATGCTGCCTATGGTGTGGTGGAATTAGCAGCCAATAACCTTCAAAGACTTGTCACAGTGAGTACATCTCATTTCAACTTTTATTTATTTAAGTAAAAGTTTTCATCAAAGAATGCTGAACCTTTTTAATTAGATGGTTATAATTAGATGGTTATCTTAAAGCACTCTACCATAGGAAACCCATCAAAAACAGAAAATATTTGGTCGGTGGTTTAGTTTATTTTATTTTATTTTTTTTTTTTTTTTTTACATTTTTAGAAAAATAAAATACCATGAAAGCCAAAACTTCCTTGAGCTGAAATTTTTCAATGATTTTCTTTAAATGGTAGGGGTTTTTTAAAGCAACATTGTACCAAAAGTGTATCACAGGACTTGAGTTATCGCCCTTGTCATATTAAGTGTTAAAACACCAATCAAACAAATGTACTTATCAGACATTAAAAAAAAAAAGAAATAAAAATTTGCCTACCTACCCATGAAGGATGGCCTTATTTCCCTTCGGCATCTGCTTTACTCATGTGGACCTGCAAGTAAGATTAACCAGTTGGAGATACACCATAGTTTTACAAAATTGGCCTTTCAGTTTCATGTGGACAATTGTTGATCTGAAGTAGAACTATCCAGCTAGAATGACAAACAAACACAAAGCCATAATTCTTTACAAACAGAAATTCACTAACAGTATAAGATTAAAATAAAAACTTCTGTTACTTTTGACTTGTTTGAGGCTGAATAAAACTCAAAGTGACCTAAAACTCTGATGATCCAGCATTCCCAAAACACCATCATGTGACATGTGTCCAATTGCTAATATCATACCCACACATAGTGATACAAAGTTCCAATATGATCATGCAATATATGTTTGCCACAGTTCTAACTATTATTTTTCTGAAATAATGGTGCTT
>JARFOD010076264.1:9918-36696 GCA_031763545.1 Mopalia muscosa
AGGCCATGATGGATATTAAGCTAGAGAGGAATCTATCAATTACAGTCAGTTTAATTCTCCAGATGATCTCCCAAATACTGGGACTGATTTGCTGAAGTGTTTAAACCCATGATTTATCTTGTCTGTTAAAACAAATTGATTATAAAGGTCGGGAAGCTGGTTTACATGATTTGGTCTGGACACTTTGAGAGAAAGGTAATAAATAGCCCGTATCAAGTACTGAGCCGTTTATAAAATATCTGTTAACGAAGTGGACCGTGGTTCCGTGGTTAACAAGTCGATCTACTGATCCTCCTTCCACACATATACCCATCCCTTTATCCAACTCGATATACTTTGGGAGGGATTTACAGAAATAGGAGAACCGCTGTCGTAACCTAAGGGCAGGTAAACGGGGAAATAAAGGAACAAATATTCTATCTAATGGACGAAGATTTTCTGGTGGATCTGCTTTCATCATGTCAATATTGACGATTAATGATTTGTGATTAATGTCATTTACATTAATGGGTTACGTCACTACCAGAAAGCTAAATATCCATGTAGCAGTCTTGACGGACTGGTGTTGTTTGGTGTTTGTTTATTCTACAACTATTAACAGATCCTATTATTCACTTCATTTGTTCAATTGGTTGAATAGCAGTAAGCTATGAATATTTACTCCATCAGTCTGGGTTTACTCGGTCGGCGACTTCCTGTCGTTTGCTCAGAACTCAGTCTTTTATTAATCTATCTGCTGTTAAAGGCTTCTCTGACCGGATACTAATTCGGAGGAGTCTAAGATTGGTCTGAATTGTTATACAGCATAGTGTTGTTTAACTCTAATGGGGCTTGACTAGAAAGAAGGGTAACCTTGTCACTAATCTCTGCAAATTCTTTAGAGAGCTGAAAGTAGGATGTAATTACTCTCTTGCTTTTCTAGTTCTGCTTTGAGGGGTCAGCGATGCACCGGTTCATGAAACGTGTGTTGAGGATTGAACACATCTATCAATAGAAAGTAACTAACCAGGAGAAATAGAACCACAAGTTACAATGATGTTCTTTGGAAAGAATGTCCACATATCCTGTACATGACACCGTGTAAGGGAGATATCTTCCGGTGATGATGAACGTCAACATATCTTATATACATGACACCATGTAAGGGAGATATCTTCCCGGGATGATGAACGTCAACATATCTTATATACATGACGTCATATAATGGAGATATCTTCCCCGTGATGGACAATGTCGACATATCTTATACATGACATCATGTTAGGGGGATATCTCCCCCCCAGATGAACAATGTCAAAATATCCTATATATACATGACATCATGAAAGAGAGATATCTTCCCCTCGATGAATAATGTCAACATGTCTCATACATAACATGATGTAATGGAGATATCTTCTCCGCTATGAATAACGTCCACTTTCGCCACAAACAGGGTTGATTGATAAAACAGGATCTGAGTGACAGTAATGGCCAGTTACCTAAGCGGTCGATGATGGCTATAAAGCCAAAGAGAGGAATTTATCAATTACATTCAGTTTAATCCTACAGATGATCTGCCAACCACAGGGACTTATGTGCTGGGGTGTTTTAAACCTTGTCTGAAACAACAAATTGATTATAAAGGTTGGGAAGCTGGTATACATGATTTTGTCTGGCCTCATTGAGAGACAGGTTATAGTTTTTTTTATCAACAATATGTCATCAAAATAGAATTGGTTATGAGGTGTTTTGCTGCTATAAAAATGTTTGATATTGTTCATATTTTCTTTCTTAAAATGTATAAGTAACTGTAAATCTTTATTCTATAATAAGTATAAACATGTATCTATTAGTTCATATTTTCTTTCTTAAAATGTATAAGTAACTGTAAATCTTTATTCTATAATAAGTATAAATATGTATCTATTAACATTTTGGGGATACGAAAAGCCCTTTGGGGTTTTATTCCCGCTGATTTTTTTTTCAACGTTTGTGAAATTTGTGAAAAATTAAGTGAATCAATCAATATAAATCAAAAGTGGACAATCCATCGTCATAAAAATGGAAAGACCCCAAACCAGACAACCGAGAGAAAACACTGACGGGTGTTCCTGAAGGGCAGGTCATCTTGAACTTGCATGTTTGCAGACAAAGCTGCTATTTAGAGAATGAGCTATATAACAAAGCTGAGTATGTTATCGTAAAAAAGCCAAATATCTGGAGTTTGACGAAATGTTTTCGACATAAACCGTCTACAAAATCGCCAATTTGTGGAAGAGCGACTGGTGTCGAAGAGCTCGTAAACGAAGGACTTGCGTAATGAGTACTCATACATCGACATTCCAACGAGGGCCAAACTTTGCCTGATGTATCGCCCGTCATTTCCAGGGTATAATTCATACAAATACCAGATACAGACATACTTTGACACTCAGCATATTGGATTACATAACAGCATACTATCAGACTTGTAGAGAGGGTTGAATCATTGTAGATAGCAAGGTGAAATATACTATATAAAAACCTGAAAATGTGACCTGGTTCCGAAGACAATCGTATTCCAAATAAATTTGCACCAAATGACAGGAGACAAAATGACATAAACATTTTATTCCCAGATCATTAGAGGTTACCCCAGGCGGCCAGTCCATCCTGGTGCTGTCTAGATCGGTTACACTGGGAAAGTCTGGCTATAAGTTACCCAGACTATCTTTATCAGTTTAGAAAGTTTGTTTGTTTGACTGAGGTTTAGCGCAGTATTATATATTATATAACACAAATGAGACCTCCTGTATAGCAATGGGTGAAGGAAACCACCCTGGAATCCACTGCGAAACAAACCAGACACAAAAACAAACACACAGTAGATCGGCTTGGCTTTGTCCGTTAGATACTGGGTCGCCTGGTCGAGGTGAGTCTTCCTCCCAACCCTCAACTTACAAAGAAGCTGTTTTATTGATCGTATTGCTTGAAGTCTGGTTTAAATTAGCTGGCCGATAAAGATGTTCCACTAAAAATCCTTTACAAATAATATACTCTTTTCCTTTCATTTCATTTATTCACCAGAAGTATAATCATTTGGTAATCATCGATCTTTTGTTTGCTTACCCTTTAAATGTAACATGTGTTTCAACAGATTTCCAATCAGGAGAGTTCTTCTAATCGAGTCAGTTAAGAGCATCTTTTTCATGGCTTTAACACTTTAGTCACCAGTAAAGAAACAAAGCTAGCTACCGACTAACATTGAGGATGCCGTATAATATATAGTACACCATTGTTGTGTTAGTGGTTTTATCTAATTTTCTTTAAAAACACATCTCACTTTATTTATCCTACAGCGGATCCGGAGATTAACATCAATAAGAAATCAACTCCTCGCAGCAACTCCTGTTTTTCTAATCACACACCTTGGCGAATTAAAATATTGATAGCAGACAGAAAACCTCTCAGTCCGTGGTGTGAATAATAGAAGTCCAGGCGATGTGTTTTCATCGTACTAGACGGACTCTCATTGGTTAAACTCATCGTTGATGTACGAAGTAAAGCCTTAAAATAAAATAATGAGATAGCTTAACAGATATATGTGATGTGATTAATGTTTAACTCTTCTGTGTTCGAGAAAAACCCTAGTATAAGTCTGTAGAATGCAAAAACGTCAAAAGAGAGGATTTACATCCTGGAATATGAGATTTAAAACATAAAAAACGAGAAAGCTAGAAAGGTATATTAAATGTGTTAATTGTTTAATTCTCCTGTGAACCGGAAAACCCTACTAAGTCTGTTGAAAACATGCAATAACGAGAAAAAGGGTATTAACACCCATGATTTGCTGGAGAGTTGCTGACGTACTAGATTCTTTCAGATGGAAAACTGCTCATAGGAAAGAGTTAAGCACACTAACTCTTGATACAATAAAGGAATACATTTTAGTAAGTCTGAAAATGGGGTTAACAATAATTACTTTAACCCTAATTCCATTTTCTAGGTTTTTCCAGATCTCGGAAGAATTGAAGGACCTACACCTGTAGTCAATTTTCAACTATTCCCATGAAAATTAGCTGATAGAGAGCCGCGTCATTTGAATGAAACCGGAAGCGGACAAACCTCTATGACTTATACGTACAGCCCGCTCTGTCATAAACCTAGTACCATTTTGAATGTGTGAATGTAGTGATATTCGCTAAAACTGCGTAAATTATGCGGTCGTGGCAAGACAAATTACAACTGTATAAATACACCGGGACTATGCTTTGATGTCATTCAGCTGTACATTAATCCAATTCCCTTTTAAAAGATATCAGTCGCCCAAATCAAGCAAACAAACAAATTATGAAGATACTAACAAGTTTAATCAATTTTAAAAGCTAGATGGTACTTGATGTTTACAAAACGGAGTCCCGTGACATCCACAGACACCTGCATCCGGTTGGTAGCCGCCAGTTTTTATTTGGTCTACAAAGTCTAAAGCATATTGAAGCACTGTTTAAGCGTTTAAATAATTACCATTGGTGTATATATCTCTTTCAATAACATTAGCATTTTTTAGGCCTTTGCCTTACAGGAATCTCTGATGGCAAACATATAAGTACGCTCGGGTAACAAGCGGTCGACTAGTATCCGTACCTCAGTCGTGCCGATCCGCTGGTTAAAAAATGATTCTGATTTCGTATATACATGTACTATATAAAACGACTTTATCCAATCAGACAAATGAGATGATTGTAGTAGTCTAAGGTTTAATCAGTTGGTCTAGTCAAGTGAGCTCATTTACCAGCATTATCTCAATAAAAATACATGGATTAGATAGTATAAAGTCAGATCGCTGCCAATTCTAACTCTCGTTACCAAATCAGGCTGAAAGTGAAGACAGATCTCCAGGGACCATGAACCTTGGACTGTCCGACTAGCTCATTACTGCAGGCGACACAGCATCCGGAGTTTGGTCGAAAATAAAGATAATCATAGTTGAATAGTTCACTCGGAAGGTTAAATTAGCTGACAACAAAAATACACCATGAGTTCACAGTCATTATGATTTAATGGTAAATATATTACGTTTAAAAAATAATAGTACGGTTTGAAGTAGTGAGCATATTTATATGGTGTAAGCCTAAATAAAATGTGCACATATAAGGACCGAATATACGTATAATTTTCGAATATACATTGTACAAGTATCTTTAAATATAATGACTCAGATTTCTTTATGTAGGCCTATATGGTATGTTAACTTTTTCATGCAATGAAATTCATATTCAAATTCACAGATGAAACGAAAGATGTTTAAACTAAATAAATTTAAATTATCGGTGGCCTTTTTTTAGAGGAATTTCTAGTATTGCTGACGTTGCCATTGTTGTGTCCGTACAAATATAAATACACTAACTAGTATATAGAAGACAAACTTTTATTACAACTTGCATATAGCGGTAGGTTGGTACACTCTGAAGCTTGTTACCTTCAAACAATGGAGAGTGACAACTGAACTATAGGATAGATATAGCATAGAAAATTAGTAATATCAAACATTCTTCTCGTACAAATTATAACAGAACTTATTAATTATGTTTTTAACAAAAATTGGTAACTTCAAATTGACATTTGCAAACTTGAATTTTCTCTTCAAGTGTCTACAAGTATAATACCGTTAAATTAATCTTAGAATTTGCAATTTCAATGCAATGTTCATAGATTCCTGAAATAAACTATAAAATAAAAGAAACCGTAAAGTTTTACATTTATTTTAACCTAAAATTAAACCTAATATTTGTGATCAATTAATACAATCACCTAGTATGATAGTCTTTCAAATAATATGGAAAACTACGAGAACGCAGTGAACGCCTCGGTTCGACAGTCACTGGGTGGGGCAGATTGTCATTTTCAGTTTGAGGTAATTTTAAGTTTAGATATAGATGTAGATATCACAGGCGGCGGAAGAATAATTTCATCAAATTGAGTAGCTACATCGGGTACAAACAAAGAACCACCGGCCGATTTAAACTGGTCAATGTGTCTTTTCCCAATTAGATTTCCTACTTGAACATGATAAGAACACGGGCTCAATTTCTTGAGTATGACACCCATGATCCATGTGTCTTTTCGTTGGCGACCTAATGGTTCACCTATTTCGATTTGACGAGTGTCTATTTTTTAGGAAGTTTGACGCTGTATACGCTGTTCTATGTAGGGATGTACAGCATCGAGTCTAGTTCGTAAGTTACGTCCTACCATTAATTCAGCTGGGGTTCGTCGAGTAGTAGAATGTCGAGTCGTTCTATAAGAAAGGAGAAACTCTTAAATTTTCTGGTTCCATGAAGCTTTCTGTAATTTCTTCGACTTCATGCCTCTCTTAAAAGTTTGAACGAAACGTTCTGCCTCACCGTTAGTACTGGGGTGATACGGCTTTGAGAGAATGTGATGAACATTATTTATTTTCAGAAAATGCTAAAAAATTTCTGAAACGAACTGAGTTCCATTGTCAGATACCAATTCTATCGGAACACCATATTCAGCAAACACTGACCTTTGTTTTTTTACTGTTCGTTCTGCTGTAGTCGACGACATGCAACACACCAGTGGCCATTTTGAATGGTCCTCTACAATAATTAAGCAGTTCTCTCCCATAAATGCATGGTCCTACGAAATCAACATGAATCCTATGCCATGGCTGGGAAGGCCACTTCCATGGGTTTGGATCTGCTTGTGACTGTTTGGGTTGCATGCCGTGACGAACAACGTCTTCGATCTCCTGGTCCAGTGTTGGCCACCATATGTGGAGTCTTGCGAGAGTTTTTATTTTTACCATTCCGGGGTGATTTAAATGTAGGCCTAAGTCCGTCAATATTTGCGACTGAAATGTCTTCGGGATACCTGTCCGGATACCCCAGAGAAGACAACCTTCTTCTATAGAACTCTCTGGCCCCGTGAGAAAGCGGGTGGGCCATGGCCCTGAAGAATACTCCCTCGGCTTCC
The DNA here is from genome assembly GCA_031763545.1 of Mopalia muscosa. Taxonomy (NCBI): domain Eukaryota; kingdom Metazoa; phylum Mollusca; class Polyplacophora; order Chitonida; family Mopaliidae; genus Mopalia; species Mopalia muscosa. Next base: position 16,876 of record JARFOD010076264.1, read on the forward strand.
TCGTAAGAGGCGAGAAAAGACGTTGCTTTCTGTTGCTCTGGTGTTCGCAGAGCTAAAGGGTAACGGGAAGCAGATTTGTTTGTGATGTTCTGTATTAGTGTCCGTCGTCATATAAGTGAAATACCCTTGAGTACGACGTTAAACATCAATCAAACAAACACACAAACCAACAAATAGCCGTACTTTCAACAGAAATAAATGTGTGTTGAAATGTTAAATATAAATCTTCTACATGATATATAGTGTTCCTCGTCCTAAAAGACCATGCAACACTAATGAAAATTAAATTTAGAATCAACAGATTCGACTGTTCATTGTTAAGGTCCTATAGCGGGAGCAAAATACAAATATATCTTCACACAATACGTATACAGTCGGAGTACAAATGCAAAATTCTGAGAATATACAGAATTTTGTATGTTATTGTTGTTTTGTTGTGTTAATTGTTTTTATTCTGGGCTTTTTTTTCTTTTCTTTCTTTTCTTTACAAAGAAAGAATTGCTGTGGATTTGTCAATATTTAAAAAAAAAATTATTGAACAGGAATGTCTAAGTACGTCGAAACACAGGGTGAAAAGTAGTAAATTAATAAATGATTCATTTGGATGTTATATACCGCAGTTAAGTGTATTATGCCCACCAGCAGTGGAGTGGGTTTAGGATGGAGATGTACTGGATTCACAGTGTTCATCTGTTCATATTTGTTCCACTGGCTTTATCGTTTTTGACTTCTGTATGAATTTGGATAACAGTGTACACCATTGATACAGATGCCATAAAGGTGTGATGCAAATATCGCCAAAGTTATATTACTCACTCAATTTCCCGTCATATGTCTCACGCTACTTTCCTGATTTCTGTGTGAATTGTCATGTATTGTGACCCTATTTCAAGCTCAAGGCATCCAGAACATTTATTTTTTAAAAATCTGTTCTAAGCCAAACTTATCAACGTTTTGTGCGTTTTTAAAGTATTTTTCATGAATATTACACATACCACTAGGACGCGTAGGGATCATCTTAAAAGATCATTATCCCGTCCAAACTATATATCTCCAAATATTAATAACTTCATAATTCAGTCAAAAGTGTAACTTCTGGTGCTATCATAGTGAACTCTGTTAATTTTAGTACATGGGTAAGCTATATGATGATTTGACTGCCCAATGGGGGATGGAAATCATCGACTGAGAACAAAAATGGAAAGACGTGACAATCGGAAGATGCAAAACATATTTACCACAATACTTGATGTTGCCCTTTAGCTCAACCCAATCACCCGCTAAATAAAACTGGGTCTCGTTATTTATTTACTCATTATATTCACTGCAGCGATGTCGTTAAACATTCTGATGTACTGAGAGTGTTGTCTAGTTCTACTGAGAGTGCATAGTTCTACCTCATTTTGTCTCTATGTAAATCTAAATCGCTCTACAAACATGCCTTTGAGATCCAGTTATTATTTAGTTTTCCCTTGATCATATATTCAAGTCGCAAAACTTTAATTGCCCATTTCTGGCACTTCAGAATATGAAGCAACGTTTACTAATTCAAGGGCTATTCTGCTCAGTCAACTAATTTATTATTATTATCGTTATTGCACATTATACGAATGTCAAATATTTAGTTTTATGACTTTTCATATGTTGTGGTCAAAACATTTTTTATTTATTAAAGTGGGAGAGTTTCGATTTTTATTTAGAATATTGTAAAACTTAACCTCAGCTTGCTTTAAAGTGTGAAATTATGATTAGATAGAAAATTGATGTCGTGGCTTACTTGTTACAGTGTTTGCCTACCAATGCGGGTACCTACTTCAATGTACCATTGAGGGAATTGAGTCAGCATGTCGACCATCAAGTATACGACCAATTGTCGGCAATCGCGGTTGTGGTTTTAAAGAGCCTTCCTGTCCCCTGAGGGAGCGGTGGGCTACGGCCCTGAAGAATACTCCCTCGGCTTCCTAGGTCGATCGTAAGAGGCGAGAAAAGACGTTGCTTTCTGTTGCAGAGCTAAAGGGTAACTGGAAGCAGAATTGTGATGTTCGGTATTTGTGTCCGTCGTCATATAAGTGAAATACGTACGACGTTAAACACCAATGAAACACACAAACAAACCTTCCGTACGAGTTCCCGGCGTATAGAGGCAAGACATAGTGTGAAGTGGACAATCCGATGTCATATAAGTGAAATATTCAGTAGTACACTCTTAGAAATAATGGTTCGTTGATGGTTATTTAGAAAAGTGAAGATGGTTCTAAACGGAACCATAAATACAAAAAACGGTTCTTTTATATAAGAAGATAGGAAGAACTACTTGGAACAGATGCTGTGTGGGTTCCAGACAAAACCATGAAGGCATAACTGAAGAACTTTAATGGGTTTTATTAGAGTTATTTTTTTGCTAAGAATATACGACGTTAAACCTCTATCAGACAAACCAAACTGACACAATTTGTTTTAGTTTTTCTCTCCTAACACCTGCGTATTGGTGACAATCATGTTTAATCTGTGTCAACAAAATCAGTATGTTCTATACCATTTCTGGAATCAAAACAGTTCATTTATGAATGACTGTTAAGAGCGTTCATATTAGAACTATGATTTTGTAGACTGTCATTGTTTCCTACCTAAATCACTTGTATTGTTCTTTCGCCTATCACGCATTCTTATATTGTATAATATAACTGACATTAATTAACAGTAAGCTTTCTTAAAACAGACTAAACATACTTGTTTTCGTCGATGTTGAAAGAAAAACCCGTATAAAACCTCTTTAAGTAATTTAATTTTTAATGAGAAATTGTCAAAGGTTTTTATGTTATTGTGTTATTTGACCAATGATAAATGAGCTGTTATCACGTTGACAAGCACATGTGTCCTTGCCAATTTGAGTCTGCGTCTGCCAAAGCTGCGCCAGGCTCCTCGAACATCTCTTGGATTTTCTACAGCATAACGACACAGGTGTCAAATTATAACTACTCCTCCATTTGTCGACGAGATTAAATTTTCAGGACAGAATAAAAGTCATTTTATTTACAACTTTAATTTAGAGGTATACACGTTCAATCACATCGGATGTGTCAGTGAAAATGCAATATATTTTGAATCAATTTGTTGTAAAATGTAACTGATAACACAGGCAGCATTTATTGCTAAACGAAGAAATTTAATGTTTTTGTCCAGGCGAACAGAGTTGAAAATAGCCTAGAATGAGTTTGATGGAAATTAAACAGATGAGAGTTGTGGACTTTAATACACCTGTCATTTGATGGGACGTATTACGGTGTGGGGTTGTTTTTTGTTTCCGGAAATAAACTTGAAAACCGCTTATAAAATTCAAATCAAACTTAGTATGAGCTTTATATTTAGCAAGTCCTCTGGCTAGGGGCTTTTTGTTTGAAGTGTAACAATGCTGTCTTTATTTAGCAATGGAGGAGCAACCAAGGAGCAATGCTTGACATAAACTGCTCTTCATTGAAATAGTATTCCTTTTCCTTTCGGTAGCTACCTTGTGATTAAACGATAACGACTACTTTAGGGAATCCAATTTAAAGCAGAATTAACAACTTACCCTATTAAACACGCTATAGATTGTGTTATCTTACACTCCGTCCGATGTATACATTGGAAGACTTGTAAAGACTGGGTACTGACGGGTACCCAGTACCGGCTCTTCGGCTATTAAAGAACAGTAGGTTTCAAGCTATTCAGCATCTTGCGTTTATGTAAGTGTGACTATACTTTTGACGAATCAGCATCTTCCGTTTATGTAAAGTTTGACTACTGCTGGCCTATCATTATCTTGCGTTTATGTAAGTGTGACTACTCCATGCTAGCGTATCAGTATCTAACGTTTTTGTAAGTGTGACTACTGCTGGCGTATCAGGATCTTGCGTTTATGTAAGTGTGACTACTGCATGATGGCGTATCAGTATCTTACGTTTATGTAAGTGTGTCTACTGCTGGCGTATCAGGATCGTGCGTTTATGTAAGTGTGACTACTGTTGGCGTATAGGCATCTTCCTTTTATGTAAGTGTGACTACTGCTGGCATATCAGCGTCTTGCGTTTATGTAAGTGAGACTACTGCTGGCGCATCAGCAGCTTGCGTTTATGTACGTGTGACTACTGCTGGCGTATCAGCATCTTACGTTTTTGTATGTGTGACTACTGCTGGCTATCAGCATCTTACGTTTATGTAAGTTTGACTACTGCTGGCGTGTCAGCATCTTGCGTTTATGTAAGTGTGACTACTGCTGGCGTATTAGCATCTTACATTTATGTAAGTGTGACTTTCGTTGGCGTATCAGCATCTTGCGTTTATGTAAGTGCGACTATTGCTGGCGTATCAGCATCTTGCGTTTATGTAAGTGTGACTACTGCAGACGTATCAGCATCTTGCATTTATGTAAGTGTGACTTTCGTTGGCGTACCATCATATTCCGTTTATGTAAGTGTTACTACTGCTGGCGTACATCGTCATGGTTTGTAATACCTTTAAGCGTGAGGTTTAACACAGGTCTGTCAGTCTTGTGCTCTCCATGACTAGTTTTCTCAAACTTGCGCACGTACAATGTAGTCTCAATAATTAGTTTTACAGTAAGGCGTTTACTCTTTGTCTGTTTTCGGACATAATTCTCTTATTTTATTTTACACGCCATCAACGTTCAGATCCATATTCGACCATGATTACTCGGTCAGTCAGTGTGTTCACGAACATTCATTGCCCGGATTAGACACCAAAACCCTTTCAGCTTCCGTGAAGTTAACTTGTACATGCCCATGTAGTTGACCGATATATTTCAAGCTAGATTAGATTCGTTTGCACAATCTTCTTGTCCTCAACGGATATTGGTCGCGGGAAGTTGTGCTTAAATAATGGCTTCAACTATCCCTTTCTCTTAATTTTATAAAGTTATCCATTATATAGCTTATATCAGACCTCTTTCGTTTTCAAAATGTATGGACGCAGCCATAATCACATTATTTTCTATCATCTTAACTGTAAATATACCATGGCATAGTCCCCTTCTTTGGTCCATATGTTTTCATTGTGCTACGTATGAATCTTACAGATTGATTTCCAGGACATCATACGCAGTATTTGATTGTAATTCCTAATATTATTGGAATATATTTTATTGTAGAGTAAGACCATTTGCCTGCATATAGAAATACATATTTTGAAAATATAATTTCCTCAATTTTTTTCTCAGTTAAATCATGGCTTTTAAAAATATATAATACGAATCTAACCCAATCTCAGAATTCATGTAATACTACGTATCCTTTAGTCCAACTGTTCTTTGGTGTGTATCGGATTTTAAAACCTGTACATATATTGCATACTATTTGATACTTGAAGATAAGCTAAGTAAACATTCATCCCGTTATATTTTTGCAGTAATGATAAGTCACTACATGTATGTATTGGTTATCTTGTAACCCCACATACCCAACATTGCACTTTACCATTAACTCGAACTCTGGCCACATTATGGGGAGTTCTTGATATTAACCAATAGACAACTGACTTTTCATTTAGATGTATACGTTAAGTTTTCTATTATAAACACTCTGTTCTACTCACTTATATTATAACTAAAGATGGTTTAAATAGACCGACATATATAGTCAACATGAATTGTTGACACGATACTATGCAAGATGTACTAAGCTCATTGTCAAGGGTATAGATTGTGGCGTTTTAGTAAGGCAATTATATATGTTTAACAGTCTTTGATAAAAGAATCTTTTCCATAACGCTGGTATACCGTACAATTTAAACATTCTTATTGTCTGTCATAAGGACAGTTGCAGTTTAAAACGGAGAAAAAAATTATTTTTAAGTGAACGTCATAAACGCGTTGGCTACCAAAACATGAAGAAAAATGACACCTAATAAGACAGTTAAAAAAAAGTTCCCTATGAGTTTACCATTGTTATAAACGTAAACCCTCGATGTCAATTAATAGACAGAGATGGCATTAATTGCATTTTTTATGTCTGCCTTCCCTGTCAAACTATTCATCTTTCAAAACGTACTTTTCTTGTTTTGATTATTCAGTAAGACTTATCTACAACGTCTTTGTTATTTGCCCACTTACAGCGTTGTATTTATTCATAACCTGGATCTGTTTATTTCTCCTGAAAGTCAAACTGGTATAAATCAAGTTGTGTACGACATTATTATACAATTTATGGATAACAACTTCTTCTTTTGTGATAAAACACAACGTTTCGATTCATATGCCTATTTTGTCATCATTATTCTTCCACGTTTTATTCTAATGTCGGTGACTATAATCACAAATTCCGATGTGTGAGAGATCCTGTTTATTTTCGATATTTTAAATGGGCGAAAGAAAATGAGCTAACAAATGAGCCTGAAATCGTTTTTAAAAATCGCAGAGATTTTGGCCGCGATGTTATAATTTCGTGACATCTTTCATCTGTTCAGTTGCGCGCAGGATTTCTGGGACCAATGCGCAAGACACGTTCTTGGTATATGTTATCCCGACGCAATCGCCTTAGATGGCATAATAATACATTTAGACATTATGTTATTTGTGCTGACTTCTTAACTAAAACTAAATCATATCTTGTAACCTTTTTGGGGTGGATATATATTCACAGAAAGAAGAAATCTATATCGTTTAAAACTGCTAACCGTTTTAATTGAATGCATGATAAATTTGTATATCCTTCAGCAATTGATTACCAGTGACCTTTGGACTTTGTCGGCATCATATAATTCTATGTGACGTTGGAATGGTATCAAATATATTAGTAAAGCATGGGTAACTGCACTGAAATCACATATCATTTAAACATCCTTTTATGTGAGCAAAGTCAATATCATCCTAAAGACATAATATAACCGGAAAGAAATTAAAAAAAAAATGTTATAGAAAAGTGCAAAGAGGAAAATAACGGCTGGATGCTGATGGAATAATCCTCCACGAAACTCGGTGGTAAAAGATGACTTTTGAATCAGATTCTCCGATCAGCAGTAGCTAGTTCTTATTAAATCACCTACCCTTTTATAGTAACGGCTGATTATCCTAATGTACCGTAAACAGGTGATTAGCCAATGGGACTGAAAACAGTGGTGTTGTAGACAGAATCATTGAGCCTAATGTTCAGGCCTGTGAGTATAGAAATGATTACAGTTTACATTGGGCAGGTATTTTCTTATTAATATTGCCCAAGTCAATATTCCTAAATATTTCTAGATAACGAGATGACAACTCACATTTTTCATGTTATCTTAAACTTAGACGTCAAGATGATGTCGCAACGTTATAAAGATACGATATAACAAGACGTTATCTATTGATCCTACACAACGTGTATACCTTTAGCGACCATTCTAAACCGTCCGGATATTTATATGGAAACCCGCTAAAGTGATAAAACAGGGTAACGTATTATCACTTGAGTCTTTTAATATAGAAAATCCCTCGCCCCAGGCTTTCATTATGATACATTAATAGACGCCGGAGAACATGTTTCGTTATACTCAGCCTCTCGTTGAAAACCCCTATATGTAGGTACCACACTATGTTATTACTGTCTGTCAGCAAGAACTATTACTCGTCAGACCAGGACAAATTACTGTATTCCTGACATATTTATCATCAGTTAAAGGCGACTATATGAAAATTATCTAATGAAATTGCAGAATAGACCCTTCCATATATATTTATCGTTCAGATTGATTATATGTCATATAAGACAGGCGGAAAACAAACATTTGGATTTACTTTAAATTGGGTCGAGCCCTAGGATAAGGTTTATAAACCAGCAAAGTCCTCTAGAATTACTTATAATTTCTTATTTATTCATTTCCTTCGCGGTAAAAACTACCTTCTGTTCGCTATTTCTGCTCGTTGGCCAGCAGATATTCATTGAAAGCTGAATCTTTGATGGACAAAAAGACAATATTGAGAAACTTCACTCTGAACTGCTCAGCAAATAGGCCTACTGCAATGTAATTCGATCGTCTCTGCAGGAAAAAGTGTGATAATAAAGGGGTCGTCTGACCTACAGAAAATAGGTAATATCCAAATCACGTGGTTCAACGGTATTAGTACCCAGAGCTCTCGTTTAATTATAGCCGCCTACACGTCTCATCTGGTTAACATCATACTAAACATGTCTTTTGGCCAGCGGATAGTCGGTGCTAAAGACGAATTTCTGTACGCGATACATTTGGCAAGTGTTTTATGGATTTTTATTGGCATTTAATTTTAGACAATAAATATCACGTCGTAAATCCTAACTTAACGGTGATAATGTGTGCATCATTCCATACCCCTTTAACGGACCCCTTACAGAGGAGTGTTACATTGACAATTGCTACAGATAGTTGATTTACCTGCGCCATACCCCTGAATAAAGTCATATTGGACGCGTGTCGTGCCATGTTTATATGAAGAACAAACCTGTATCCATAGGTAGAAGTATATTGTGTGCACATCATAGCGCCGTTTCTAGCTAAACCAAACTGTTAAAGGATTTAGATAAATAAATCTATAGCCAACCGTTTGTTTGTTTATTTGTTTGTTTTTAATGGCGCTTTTAAATCGTCTACATCAAGATTTATGGACGTCAGAAACTTGATATGATGTTGTGTTATTGCCCGAGATGGTACATATAATAGCAACGGCTCATTATTTGACAACACACATAGGACATGACGAGGTAGATAAGTAGGAGTAGGTAGGATTACAAAGTAGGTAGGAGATGTGGGATGGTACATAGCACAATATATAAATATACACCAACACACATAAAAAATATACAAATCTGTATATAAAACATGTGTCATTTATAAGCGAGGTAATATAATTTGCCTGAGCTGACATACGATAGATACCCTGAATGTTTGAAAACATATTTTGACGTAAAGCATTATGTTTTTGACAGTGTAGTGGTCAATATCATTCGAGACACCACAGGTGTCACATGTACCAAGATGGTGCTGGTTAATTCTAAATAACTATGAGTTTACGGGGAAAGGATTGGATAGGAGTTGATAAATTAACGATTCATAGAACCTAGCACAACTACCGGTTTCCCACCTTCTTTGCCACATGTCAAGGAAATATGAATGAACTGAAGATAAAATTTCTGAAACAGACAAGGGAATGTGATGGTTAACATGATTATATTAAATGAGTGCTTGACACTGTCATAGATGTATACGCTCTTTCCAAGAATCTTAAAGCAATATTCTTTTTAAACGGCGCATCAATGTAGTTCGTATTACAGCCGAAATCCACGAAACTCTAACCCTACTGAAGACTTATTCCGAAGGCCACAGATGACTAAACACCTGGGACTAAGAGAAGGACGGAAATTATTAAATGTGTAAAACGAAGCCGGGTTGATAATTTTAAGAGGGACTAGTCCATAATAAACAACCTGTTTAAAATGCTTTTCGAATCGGGTTATTGTAAATGAGAAGTGCATTACGCAAATTAGTAGTCATTGAGTACCAAGGTATGTTTAAATATTATGTTACAACTACATAAGCGGATAGAAATGTGCGCGCTTTTCTGTATAATAAATGTCGACATGAGCAGCAAGAAACAAACGTGATGAAGTTAAATATGCTCAGACCATAAAGTAGACATCATAATATAATATAGTTTGATTTGATACACATATCTACCAGTTTAAATGTCTTAAATGATGTTGTGGAAAGGGTTTTCATTTTTCAGTAACTTTAATTAGCTATTTTAAGGTAGAATAATATCGATAGTCTTTTCACAGAATTTAAAAGATATTTGAATAATCGAACAGTATACAGGACCTTCACAAATAATGTACTAAAAGTTGCATTTAACAATAAGAATTATCTGAGGCCAATTCCGGTAATACCATGAGGCAGACATTTCCTAATTCTCTTTTATATTTCGTGGAGCTGCAGGCATCTGAAATTTCGGTCTTAACAGAACGCTGCGGCTTCTAGACTAAACATTTTTTTCTAAACAAAATCCCTCTATCAAAATTTAGTCTGTCCTTACATAGTTAATTGGACTGAGGATACAGCCAATTGTACATGCTACATTAACTTAAACTTTTTGGTAAAACCATGCCCCCAAGCCCCCTCTCCTGTTTTCATTTTCGGCATACTATGTACAAATATTGTTAAACCTAATAACGATCTTGTCTAAAAGGTATAAATGTAAAAAGACGAGATGCAATCTAGAGAATTGCATATCAGATAAGGCATATTTTGCTAGATAACCATCTAAAAATTTCATCATTTCGTAGACAGATTTAACTGAGTCAAACTGTGGTTTACCTCAGAAGACTGAAACAATATGATTGTGGTAACAAAAATCGCTTTCGGATTAGAGCCAACAATTATTTAAATTCCATCAAACCAATTGAAAAAATGACAAATTCTTCTCATCAGAGAAATACAAACCAAAACGTTTAAATACATAGAAAAAACAGTGTTTCTCGAGTGATTAGGAGTATCACTAATTATTGTATTGCGCTTTCCACGCCATGGAAGCCTTTCCTTGTCTTGTTAGTGTGTCAGTTCTTACGTATACTGATTTAATCTGTACTCAGTATTCTGCATAACCGTTATATATTATATGTTTGGCCCCGTGAGGGAGCGGGTGGGCTATGGCTCTGCATGATACTCCCTCGGCTTCCTCGGTCGATCGTAAGAGGCGAGAAAAGAGGTTGCTTTCTGTTGCCCTGGTGTTCACAGAGCTAAAGCGTAACGGGAAGCATATTTGTTTGTGATGTCCTGTATTTGTGTCCGTCGTCATATAAGTGAAATACCCTTGAATGGGAACGACGTTAAACACCAATCAAACAAACAAACAAACATTGTATGTTTGTCCAAGAATAAATACTCCTCGGACATCCTCATTGAGGTGTCCACTATTAAAACATTTCCGATAATTAAACAAATAAATCGTACACCTTTTAGAGGCAATCCTACTAAGGGTGATAGATTGCTATTGCCGGGACTGAGATAATTGACGAATAAATTGTCATTAACAAGGTCACCTTGAAATAAACTGCTGCGTCTGGAAAACCTCTGGTCCCCTGTTTAAGCACCTCTTCTCAGTCGTTATTTCTTGTCAAAATACCTTTAATCCAAACCTGCCGTGAAATACACTGTTTACCGCTTTCCGACAGCTAATCTTTAGCGAAGCCTTATTTCACTTACCCAATTGTTCATTATGTTAGTGAATCTAGACCATCCCCTGTATTGTGCTACCCTAAGTGTCCTTTTTGTTATGAAACATTAGAAGTTCCTCTCTTTTGCGATTTTGACTTTAGATCTAACATAATCAATTGGTAAATGACCTTCACTGACGCCATGGATTGAAGCGCCACTTAAGCACTAAACTGTCTAACAGAAAAAACGATAGCATGATCGATGAACAGACTTGATATGTTCTGCATTGATAATGCCGGCCACCTAGACAACTCATCTAACCGGCCCTCTGACGATTGTGACCCGACTTCTTGGACAGATATCAACAAGCGAAATTTTATAAACTTGAGCGGCTTAAAACGTTTTCTCGAAATAACAAAAATACACTAAGCACAAGTGAGTAAATTAGTCAAAATGAACACCCTGGTTCGAAATGTTTGTTCAGCGCAAAACTGAATAGTATTTTTGAATATATAGATATCTGCCTCACAGATACAATTTATTACCATTATTTTTCCACTATACCGAGCCACTGCGGACTTATACTTGAGCTGAGGACCATTGACTCGTCTGGATTAACCTACTTGAGTGGAAACTAGGTCATACTTCGCAATACGAAGAACTTGAACTCCACTCACTGACCTGCATTGTGTATACTGTTTACAGGAAACAAAACCTTTATAATAAACGAAGGACCACCATTAGCACCTGTTGTAATAACCATAAATATTTGAACCAAAATAGTGAAGTTAAATTCAAACAAATAAAATCTCTGAGATATCTGCAATTTATAATATATAAAGTACGAACTTGGATTCCACATGGCTGAAAACGAATAGCATTTCCGTTAAAGGAAAGCCGTTCAAATAGACCACCATGTTGTTTGTAATTTACTCTAATCATATTTTATGTACAAATGATTAGGTTCAAATAAATACGAACAAAATATGTTTGCGACACTAAAACATAGTCACCTGAAATGGCAAACGAAATAGTCACACTTGAGATTTCCAGGAAACATGTCTCCTCCAATCAGACAGAATACAACAAATAGAGCGACCCACATAAGTTTGGCTGAGCTGCCTAAACAAATTATCATAAAACAGATTAAACTGAAAATATAAAATGTGCTGAGTTAGAGCACTTGGAGATGTAATGATAAAATATGTATTTTCTTGTCTAATATTTCGAGATCCTACGATTTTCTGTTGATCACAGCTGATCTATGTCTGCATCTGTTCACAGGTTGTGATTATGCTTGTGGCAATCCTCTTCATGTTTATTCTTTGTTGGCTGCCTTTTCATATCTGCATTCTGTATGCCGAGCATCGAGAACAAACAGATGTAAGTAGCCCTAATCCCTCCATCTTCTCTCCAAAGCTTAAAAATAGACAAACGAAAATGCTGTTGTGACAAGGTATACTAACATTTACTGTTGATAATTTCTGCTGATCTTTGTGTAGAAAGTATCAAATACTGTTTCTGCGTAAACAGTGCCAATCGCGCTTTGTTCTTTTTATATTTAAACCAGTGAAATTGTTTACGGAAATGCCTGAAACTTCTGGTTTAAACGTACCAAATACAAAACACAACTGATGCTCCAGTGTAAATAGTAAAAGTTGCAACATTTCACTGATGGGCAAGAATTAGGTGAATATACCTTTCTTAAAGCATCCTAAGCTCCGATAAAGCCATTATCTCCTCCATCTCACATCTCGCATTATGAGGAATGTTATTTGCCAATAAAGCACAACTTTTCACACTTGAGAGATGCTGCTGATTAAAGTAAAATACTTGGTAAAAAACTGGAAGTGAACATTAAAACTTTATGAAGGAAATATTAAAGTATAAACTCTAAATATTTACCAACTGCAATTGTCCGTCTTTCTTCGCAAAATTAGGGTGAATCGACTGTGTGCTGGATGATTTTCAAAATAGAAATAAGGGGCAAGGACAAAAAATTACTGAGTTCATTATAATAATTTACCCAAGTGACTTCATGATAACTGTCTGTGTGATATTCTTTTTTCAGCTTGGAGAGTTGTACACAAAGTTCCAGTTCTTTGCTCTTTATTTGGCTTATTCCAACAGCGCCTTAAACCCTTTGATATACGCCGGATTTAACGAGAAATTCCGCAAAGGTAAGGCCAAGACCTACTATCGTTTTAAATGGACTACCCTTGATAGGGTGAAAGACAGTACAGCCAATCGTCGAGGAGTTGTGTCGTTCTATGTGGACACACAGTCTCGTTGATCGCTGATTGGTCGACTGAATTCACCAGCGCCATTGTGATAATATCCCCTATTTTGCACTCAATCACCGAGTTAACAAGTCAGCTTATATTTCGTAGATGTCTGCCGGATTTGCACAGTTTCTTTTGCAAACCACTCCCACCTCCATCAACTCAAGCCAGTCAGTTTTATTTGACGGTAAGGATTTAAATGTCGCATGGCTTCAGCGCTTAGAGCTAGATAGCTGCTCTCTATATAGCTGCCTTTATTGTTGTGTTATATATGTCGTCATCTCTTTTTAATTGTACTGAGCGGATATCCCAGAACAATATAACCAACATAATTAAGTTCTTTCGATATAAAAAAAAAAGTACGAACAAGTTTTGGAAATAATAACTTCTATGGACCAGGTGATTTTGTAGATAAGCAGTATGCAATATTATAGTATTATGTTAGGCTGTATAACTATGCAGATGATGTTTATATTATGAAGTCCTTTTAATACTCATGTAGAGTAGTATTCCTTTGAATTTTTATCAGACTTTTCTAGGTAAAATAGTAGTGAGGGAATGTCATCTTTTCATTCCGAAATTAAAGTTGTCGTAGATTAAATTTTATCCTGTTGAATATAAAGATGAACTGATTAGTTTAGCATAGACTTCTTTGAAGTAGGGTAGTTTGTCTTAATAGTTTAAAATTCCAGATAATAGAATTTGTAGTTTTAAGATTAATATCTTCTTTGAATGAATTTAGACTGAATTGAAATTCACTTACCCTTAGGGATGCTATGACATGTAGCAATCGGTGCTTTCATTATTAGTCAGGTAAACCATTCTGGTATAAGACAGTTATAAAACACATCAGATCTAAAAACAAAACTATGTACGACTCGATTTTTCAGTTCAAAAAATGGCGACTGTGTCCACATGATTCCCCAGTGTTGCTTTTGTTGCTGAATGTTGCCTTTAAATATATTTGTGTGGTGTAATAAAAATGTGATAACAACATATTGTTGAATTATGTGGTATAGTAGGTGCCCTGGTACATGTTGGTATATTTCGCCTCCATCAGCAAAGATACACACTTAGTCTGGGTTCTTTGAGAGTTCCTTACGAAGGAGGATGGTTGTATAATAATGGATCCATTACAACCAAAAGGTTCTTCCATATCAGATGAAAGCGATAACTACTTGGAACAATTGACGTGAGGGTGCCACACAGAAACATAAAAGAGTTCTACCAGAGCCATAACTGAAGAACCTTAAAATGTGCCATGAAAGCCATATTTTCCTAAGAGTGTGGATAATAGCCGTCGATCATATACATAAGACGGTCCTGAGTTCAAAGTTTATCATCAAATGTGGATTAACATTCAACATTCTATAATCTCAAATGTTTGCATAAGTTTAATGTAAAAAGCTAATCCAATGCTACTTTCTTTATTGTCCTATTTTTCAGGTTTAAAGAGTATGATGCGGATGTGTAAGACGAGCAAATACAGAAATGTTGTCACAAACCAAGAGTCAACTCATAGTACAACTATAGTAACCAAAGTCTAAAAGCCACACTTTTCGGCTCGAAAATAATTCTGATTCGATTTGAGAATCTTGGCTCAGTTTTGATCATTCCGACAGAAAACATAAGAGCAGAACATTTTGTGTAATAATCACAAATCCTCTCCTTGTCACGTTGACAGTTCGTGGGGAAAAGTGCAATAAGTCGCATCGGCTTACACACTATTCTGTTTGTACTTCCGGTTCCAGTGAGAGATCCTGCATGACCCTCTTAAAACATCAGGTCACGTAGCATAACTCTCTGCCGCTGAAAACTCTTCCAGGAGTAATAGTGCTTTTTATCAAGCGGTGAATACATACAAATTCACAGGAATTAGTTATTAATTTGTGGTGTATTTTCAATTCTTCTGGGAAAGCATATAAGTTTTGTATTAATATGGTTGTGGAAAAATAATATTATATGAAACGTATTGTCTTGGCAGTCAGTTTTAACACAGTATCTCGTGTCCATTAAGTGCTCGTTGTTCATTGGGTTCAAAAGACCCAAATGTACTATTGATGTGTAGCACAAATTGTCACACTGTTGAATGCTGTATTATGATTTTTTTTATAAAGCTTCCTATTTATAATCTGTCAGCGTTTGATATATAATTCTACTTCATTCGAATGTTCTTTACAAAGCTGAATCTGAATATGTTAAATTTGTAAACAACTAACGAGCTCCAGTCGTTAACTCATTCGATACGAGTATAATTCATAGCTAGAATGGCAAAATACCTTTGTTCAAAACATAAAGGAATTAAATGTGCACTTTGATAAGATAATATATAAACACACATTTTTGTTGTTGTTTTTTTGTTAATGCCCCTCGAGTTTAGTATCGAAACTCGGTATTGTAGGTATATCATTTCATGTATAACGTTTCAAATAAACCTTCAATGTCGCGCTTAACTATTTAGATTAAAACTTAGTTCACACTGTTCTTATAAGTGTATCATTTTATCATCAAATATCTGTAAATAATCGAATAAATTAATTTAATACAAACAGTGCTTTAAAATTCGAAATAATTTTAATAGTTATTTAAATGATGAATGACATGTCATTGGTAGTCTGACTGAGTGGTCGCTTCGTTTGGATTCCTTTGTTGCTGACTGTTTAGTTGTTCCCAGTCTTATTTGTTGACTGGTTGTCTAAATGTTCTATTGGGCAGTCTACTAGTTTAAAATTGACATTCCCATCCAGTAAAGCAAGGCAAAGAGTACAAGTCGTTTCCTTCCAATACATTTATGACAATTTTCAACCATTCACAGGATCAAGTCCATACTGACCCTATACTGACCAAATAGAACATTTTGTTAGGTATGGGCTTAAAGCATAAGAACGAAGTTGTCCAATCAGATGCCTGTGAAGCCCGGAGTCAGGTTTTAAAATCACACAAGATTATATTGGTTGACCTGAGCACGTGAACAAACAGGTTTGTTAAAAGGCGACTCAAGGATGTGCTGCCCCTGTAACCAAGCAAACAATCAAAGCCGAAAGGGCGTTGAAAGATCGACTTTCATTGGCTGGTGTTTTCGAGCGTCTCCGATAGCATACCTAACAAAATGTTATATATGTACCAGCGTATAGGGTCAGTATGGGCTATACTGTAAGCCGAAAGCTGGTTATACGAGCCTAAATTGTGGGTGGGTTATACAAAGTTTTCTCCCGGGTTTGCATCGTGATTAAGCAAGGAGCAGTGTGAATCCGTAGACAATCCGTCGTCATAAAGTAAAAGACCCTTGAATATAACGTTAAGCCCCAATCAAACAAACAAAATCAAAATGATCTGGAAGCCGATCTATCAGTGATGTAATTGTATTGCTTCCTGTGATTGTCCCGTCTTGTTTTTATTTGTTCCACTGATTTCTTTAATTATATCAAGATTTGCAGTGTCGCTTACAATTTGACTGGTACATGTAGGTTCTATTACTTATATCAATCGAGAATCTGTGATGTATTCCATATATAGCTGACTGTGAATGGAACGGACATGAAGTATGATTTGATTGATAAGATTTCCCAGTATGTTGTTATAGATACATGTATGCGTTCACGGTCTTCGATTAACAATATTCAAATATCAGCAGTTTCTTATACAGAATAAAGAAAACAGTAGTTCTTGGTGTATCGTAGGCAATTATCAACAGTTTCCGTCGTATGGTCAAGGGACAAACGAGTTAACAACTGATGTAGTGTATGTCATTGACATAAGTATGAATATTATTTTTAACGACTGGTACAATTTTTCATTTATCATCAGCGTCTTTAGTTAACAGAGAAACGATAATAGTGACGCTACATTTGTATTCCCTGTACGTGCTGCGATCGACTGAGACACATTTGGGAAAAGGTTGGTACTTGGCCTTTACTGATATGAACCGTAAATTACAGATACAACACCAATTAACCGTCACTCGACTTTATTTTGTTTGATTCATTCGGATTGAACGTAGTACTTAAGGGTATTTCACTAATATGAGGATGAATTGTCTAAATTGTCTAAACGTTCCTTGCCTTAATACGGTGGAAAACCAGGAGGAAGCCTCGCTTAAACGACCCCAGCGATCGCCGGAGCTTCATCGCTTGACTCTTATGAACCTGACGGTCGACAGGCGGACTCGATACAGTGTACGGTACATCGAAGTATAATTAGTTAGCGTGCATGCTATCCACAAAGCCATAGCCGCCCCTGTCAAATCTTGTATTTCTCTTAATAATACACTTCGCCAAAGCGGAATAAGCTAGAAACCGCCTACAGGTCGTCAATCTTAACTAGCTTTGCCGAGGGGAATTATTACAGACTTTAATAAACAACTTCACCTAAAATTATCACTTATTGCATCAGTGTAAATTTACGCAATCCGAAAGGCCAAGATTTTAAAATAAATTCATTAGACTTATTTCGACTCGACACGTTCATGAAAATCAAACAAGTTCACTAGATGCCTAGCTATTAAGAGTTTATTCTCGCCAATTTTATTACATTTTTAGATTAACAGCTGTTTGAATGTATTTTTAAATCTATGGGAGTGTAATTAGTAACGTAATCCCATTACAGAGTTATAAATAGGCCTGCTGGTGTCATGGAGTACATTTGTTGTACAGTATCCACGGTAAGGTGACACACCCAGAAATAGTATAGATTGTAGGTCTGACATAAAAAAAACTGTATTATTCAGTGAATGCTTATGGGAAACCTTATATATAGTTCTATTGATAAAAAGAAGAGAGATGTGAGATAATACTAGTCGAATGGATAGACATCTGTATTGGATACATTTCCACGAACAAGGGTCTGGACAACACCTTGATATAACAAACAAAACTGCAACAAAATGAAAGCTTCCGTATTTTTAATCTATTGGAAAGTCAAACAACATAAAATAATTGTCAATCTTTTTATTTCTTCATTTGTCATGCCTTATGCGTAATTGTTTCTTTCTTTCTGTTAAATGTGACAATAAATCCTGCTACGAAGTCTAGAACAATGGATTGTCCATTGGAAAAAGAATTTCTCCACAGTTTGCTAAACGGTTTGGTTCTGTTTTGATTGTTTGTTTGTTTGATTGGCGTTTAACGTCGTATCCAAGGGTATTTCCCTTATATAACGATGGTTAGTCCACTTCACGCTGAACTCAGCCTTATTGCGGTGGAAAACAGGGAGTAAACCTCATCCGGTGAACGGTAAATCGAAGCAGGTTCAGTTTAGGAAGCGCAAGTGCTACCACTAAGCCACGGCCGCGGACACGGTTCTGTTTTGAGGTAATGAAAAACTTTGAGCCATCTCAGTATCATTTAATAACAAAGGATGAATACTATGTCTAAAATTGAAATTTCCATGGCACATGGTATACCTTTGAGAAAGACATTTTGTGATCAACGATCGACTGCCCGACTACTCGAGCTGTGTGAGTTATATAAGACCTGTGATTCGCAGACCTGTTACTAAAAACAAGATAATGGTTATGTGGCATCGTCCATTATCCTTGGTCCACATAGCCATGACTATAGAGACAACGCTAATGCTAAAATAAGGCATTGTTTTGTGTTGTTCTATTATCAGTTAGTAGTGGAATACACCACCGTCATGTAAGTGAAACGCCTTTAAACCCGTTTTAAACACCCTACTTTATGTTTGATTCAGTTAACTTCCATCAATAAACTGACATGATGGCACCAAGCAGATAGTCATGTTAATAACCTTAGGACAGCCAGCCTCAAGCAGTTTGACAGACTTCCTCCTTTCCAGGAGTGTCCGCAAAACCAAATAGTTGTTAATATCTAGAGGTCGATCGCGGTGTCTCACTATGCTTTATTTCACTCAACACCTTAATTTCATTAGCCTCGGATGTAAAACATTTTTCCAAGTTCTATTTTTCGCTACTGTTATGCAACGTCCATGGTCTAAACGAAAAACCTTGTGTGCAAGACAAAAAAGGAAACGCAGAATCAGGTAACACAATTTCAAACTTTACCGACTAATAACACAACCTGTCTAGGAATTACAGAAACTAAAAGCCTGTTGCACTATTGTTTAAAGACGGATTCGGATGATGTGTCCGAATAACGGCCATAGATTCTCTGGTTCAGTTATGTATACAGTTTCGTGTTGAAAGTGAGTGGCTGGAATATTTTATATCAGCTTCATCAACACCATGATGAAAGTGAATGGGTGACTATTTAATATCAGATGCATCAACACCCCGATGAAAGTGAATGGGTGACTATTTTATACCAGGTACATCAACACCATGATGAAAATGAGTGGGTGACTATTTTATATCAGGTACATCAACACCATGATGAAAGTGAGTGGGTGACTATTTTATATCAGGTAC
>JARFOD010076265.1:0-20716 GCA_031763545.1 Mopalia muscosa
CTGCAGAATACTCCCTCGGCTTCCTCGGTCGATCGTAAGAGGCGAGAAAAGTGGTTGCTTTCTGTTGCCCTGGTGTTCACAGAGCTAAAGGGTAACGGGAAGCAGAAATGTTTGTGATGTTCTGTATTTCTGTCCATTGTCATATAAGTGAAATACCCTTGAGTACGACATTTAACACCAATCAAACAAACAATTTTTTTTTTTAGGTTTTTTTTTCATTTTTTTCCCCTTTAAAAGAAGTGTTTTATAGGTTTCTCAATTTCATTATGATCATGTCTTTGTGAAATGTAAGACCACACACTGTGTTGGCAAGCAGGGCCCGTTTTCATAAGGCTATCTCAATACATACATTTCTTAATGTAAGTAGAGATTTATCCAATTCATTGTCAGTGTTAATCAAAGCTAGATGTTTGACTTCCTTCTCAGACACAAATACACCAAAGCTGCAAATCGATATAAAGGACTAATTTTTATTTTTTCTTGTGTATTAAACCATTTTGGAAACAAGCTAAAGACAAATCAATGTTACCTTTTGTGGTGTCCAGGCTATACTCTTTTCTATTTCACATACATATTATACATGTATACACCCCACTTTGTAACTGTCTGTTTGTTCATGAGAACAGCTGTGGTGTTGACATGGATCATAATCTGTATTTATATTGCTTATGTCAATATGGTACCGCTTATAGTGAATATGGGGTGTAACAGTTATGGAACATGTTTATAAAAAGGTAGACCATTTGAGCTGCAATTGTGGGGGTGGTTTTATTAAGGTTGCCTTATGGTTTTCCACCAAATTTACAGAGAACTGGACATAAAAATTATGTATTCTTAGTGCTTAACCCTAATCAAACAAACAAACCTTGACAGGTGGCATTCGGCACAGATCATTCAATCAACCAATGAGATTCACATCTCAGTTGTGCTACTGTGAATTATTGTTGAAACACACTGCCAGCATATACATGTAAGTTAAATGCCGTTAAACATGGTGTAAAACATCAATCAATCAATGAATCTAGTACAGGCCTGTGCTGTTGGGGAGATCAGGGTCTTCCCATGGTTATGCAGATTTAATTTAGGAGGACCAATTTACAGGTTTCTCATATTGATTTTAGCAAATTTTGTGACTCTAGTGATCAAGGAACTTTGTAACATAAGCAATTTTGCTTTATTTTTCTTAAATGCACTTTATGTATTTTAAAAAATCAGCAAAGCAGTGGTAATGCAAATGTTAGGTTATCTCACCGATTTTAAAGTCATGCCGGAAAACATTACAACACAGGCCTGTAGTAGGAGCCATGTTTTTAGCCTGCGCTTGCTATTATGTATATGTGGCTGGAATATCCTTGAGTTCAATCCAGTCAGTATATCTTTCACTCATTGGAGGCACATTTTTATTAGGGTGAGGGGTTGGTTGTTGTTGGCCTGGTACTCTTAGAGCTAATAGGCGTCATTCAGCTGATCTTTCTGTGATATCATTGTATGACATTCTGTGTTTGTGCTGCCTTCTCTTTATTTGTTACCGCGGGCGGTTGGAGGGGGCTTCATGTTGCCCTGGTGCTCTCAGAGCTAAAGGGGAACAGGAAGCTGATCTTTTTGTGGTGTCTGTCTTGTGTCCTGTTGTTGTCGTCCTGTATTTATCCCGTCCTGTCTTTGTTTGTTGCCCGTGTTGTTGAGGGTGGTCTGAGTGACCAAACACTGATTGTAAAAGAAGTCTATTAGATGAACAAATATATCATGTAGTGTTAGTGTAAACATTGAACTGATAGCTATGTAGGTCAAACAGAGATCTGTAATCGTTTTAAATTGGAGGACATTGATCATACCAAACAGCTTATATAGGCGACGTTTTGACTTATTAGGTTTTATTTAAGTTAGGATTATGCAATTACAAAAAGCAAGTATATGTACATGTAGTGTCTCTTCTCAGTTTTCAACACCGGTAAGGCTTAGTCCTCATTTATGTAAGTAGAATTTACATTAATATGATGTTAAACAACAACTAAGTAAGATGAATACTCTATAACTTCTATCAGTTGGGACACTCTAAGTTTGGGACAAGCCACAGAAATAGCATGTAAGACCCCCTGTGGTAAAGCCTAGTTCTCTGTCCTAACTGCTAGAAGTTATAGGTAAATTCCAGCAGTTATTGTTACATTCAGATATCTTATGATAATAGGCGCCAAATTTGTTGGTGTCTCATAGGCGTTCATAACATAATCCCTATTTACCGTGGGGCTTTGCACCGCTAGTATTTGACAGAGTGATGGGTGGGAGTTTCAAGGGGGTACTATTGCCTTGGTTATAAAGGGCAACTTGAAGACGATAGTTTTGTATTGTGTACTGGGGGGTTGGGCTAATATGAGTGAATAACCTGACTGTAACTATGACATTAAACCCCAAGCAAACAAACAAACAGTGTTTGCTTTCTTGTCATGATAATCAAGGGTGACTTTTCTTAAGAAATTTGGTTGAATCTTCTGGATATGAGAGAAAGGACTTTAAAATAAGAGTAAGTACTCTTTAAATAGCATGGTGGAGACATTTAGACAACAATGTATTGTAAGTTTTGAACGACATTTAGAAGTTGCGTTACATAATTATACAATTTCTGATTAACTACTTCTTGTTTTGTGATAAAACACAACGTTTCGATACATATGCCTGTATCTTCATCAGGTGTAAGCCACTTCTTGTTTTGTGATAAAACACAATGTTTCAATACATAAGCCTGTATCTTCATCAGGTGTAAGCCACTTCTTGTTTTGTGATAAAACACAACGTTTCGCATATATTGGTCAAACTTCTGTAGAGTACCATTTGACCTAATAATATATTATATCCAAACAAACATATTAAACTCGAGCAAAATGTTATTTATTTTATTTTTTACGTTTATTTTCTCTGCATGAATGAATGAGACATCATGTGCATGCATTAAACAGAAATCGATGTATTTGCTTAAGGTCATATTTATAATCTGTGCAGGGATATTGTTATTCCTGTTGTACACAGTCCCAATCAGTACATGAATTATGTTTGCTCCTGGGCATAGTAATCTCACTAGGAAGGATTAGTCAATATAAACTGATATTGATTTAAGAGGGTTAACCTGCTATAGACTCTGACACCTAGATGTATTCTGCAAAGCAGATCTATTTTTATAGTGGGTGGTTGGAGGGAGCTTTATGTTGCCCTGGTGCTCTAAGAGCTAAATGCAAACAGCAAGCCTATCTGTGGTGTCTGTATTATTGGATCCTGTATTTGTCCCGTCTTGTCTTTGTTTGTTACCAGTGGTATCTGGGGTGGTTTTCTTCACCCATTGGGCTCGTACGTCATCATATAAGTGAAATACCCTTGACTATGACATTAAATCTCAATTGAAAAATCTATTTTTATAAAGCCTAGTTTGGGTGGGAGTTTTCTGTTGTCCTGGTGGTTTCAGCACTTAAGGGCTTCAAGAAGAGGCTGTCACATTTTAACGACACATACCTCCTAGGAAATACTTACATCAGTGGATTTCTAAAATACATGTAGAAATTGTAATTCATCTGGAGAAAATGGTGTTCTTCAATCAAATATCATACTGTTTTCAAATTTTTAAGTAGCTAAGCATGACAACTTAGCATGATCAACTTCTGGGTACAGTTGCTCGAATGAGTATTAGTTGCTAACACCAGATTAAATCGCTAATACCAGGCTAGAAATAGACCTACAACATGGTGTGATGGTATCTAATAGAGGATTAAATTTAATAGTGCTTTGAGCAACCGGCCCCTGATAAATATAAACCTCTTTTGTGTTTAAGCTTGGGTTTGTGTGACTTAGTTTAGGGAATATATTTGAACACACAAGCTCTAACAGAAGAATGTTAAACACTTTCCCAAGGTTGATTAACCTTGTTATGTTCTATATATATACCACTGAGCTGTTTATTTTTAAACCAAAGACGTAACAGCTTAAAGGGACTTTTGACCAAAGACACCTGGTTTGAATCCTCCTGATTGACTGATAATGAGCTTTGGCCAAGTGTTAAGCACTGTAATCAAATAACATTGAAGAATTAACAAATAAACTGAAGAAAAGCAAATGACCAGAGAATTTTCTATGGTTCAGTTTGGTTCTGGTAAACGTGTGAGCACCAAAAATATTAGAAGCCCAAATTAATATCAATGTTTAGGACGAAAAGAAAAAATGTTTTGTTTCCTCTAATGGCTTGTAAAAAAATTAGGCTAAATAGGCAGGATCTTTTTTTTATTTTGTCAATTTTTTTAATTTTTTTTTTTTTCGACATTGTACAGAACAGTAGATATTACACAGAAGTTATACAGTTGCTTACATGACTGAAAAACATTATGAAAAAATATGCTATCAAAATATGCCATTTTGTAAAGGTTTTTTGAAAAAAAAAAAAAAAAAAAAATTTTTTTAAAGAAAATTTTTCCCGGGTTAGCGGAAACAAATTTATTTATTTTTTTAGGCCTTAGCTATTTGCATATTATCTGCCTTGGAAACCAAGCTGAAAGGCGCCAAGAATTTGGGATAGGAACTGCCGACTTAAATATGTGTAGATATCATAACAGTTTTCTTCTCTTTGTTTTTTGTAGTGTGGCTGCTCTCAAACTTTTAGTGGTTCCTAAAGATGAAGATATCCTACAGATGGTGAGTAAAATAACCCTGTCAACATTTGTGGCCTGGTAGATGTCTTAATAATGCTGTCCAAAATAATATGTTTATTCCCAAACTTAAATATTGCTTCCTCCTATGAACCAAATTCCTAAAACAATATGGCTGCCATTGCATAATTTAACAGAACATATATATCAACTTGAGTTCTGAATATAAAAACAAATTCCCCAATTGACTTGAAATTCGGACTGTACCTTCTGGTTAAGATGACAAATGGGATCGGATTTGACCAAACAATATGGCAAACATTGCATAATTTTACGGTGTTAACCTTTTTATGTCTTTATGTAACTTAAACTGTAGATCCATCTCTCGAAAAAGTGGGGAAAATATTTTGATTTCACAAAACTTGTAAAACAATATGGCTGCCATTGCATTATTTAGAATATTCAAGCCTATTTGTTGTGAATACAACATGATAAAATATTCACAAGCTAACTTCAAAAATGAGCTAAAGGATCGAGTCCGCCTGTCGACCATCAGGTATATGAGCAAGTCACATGTTGTGGCTTGGACAATTGCCGGGGTGGTTTTTACGAGGTTTCCTCATGGTTTTCCACCATAATAAGGCTGTGTACAGTGTGAAGTGGACAATCTGTCATCATATAAGTGAAATACCATTGAGTACAACAGTAAATACCAATCAAACAAACAAACAATCATTGACGTAGTTGTATTTCATTAAATTTGACAAACAAAATCGTCACCCTTGTATATTTCTTTCTCTATCTTTCCTCACCTATTTTCAATATTTATAGTTTTAATGTGTGTTTTTCATTTGTAGGCATACCAGACATCAGTTTACGACAAAACACAGGAATCCTTCAGAGGCGACACAATGATGACCTCAGCAACCCAGGGAAACTACGTGAAAATAGAGCATGCTGGGATTGCTCCGAGTACAGAGGTTACCGTCACGGCAAGACGAGGGGGATGGAGGGAAGAGCTTCGGCGTAAATATTCCACTCCAGTTGATGAAAGTTCCTTTGCCAATAAATCAGAACGAGAAACAAAAAGTGTGAGTTGGCAAGGATCCACGCGTGAACCTCTACGAGGTGACTCTGTTAACAATCGTAACAATGATGGTCGAAAGGCTAGCTTTGATATCCATATTTCGTACAACTATCCTTTTGGAAAATCGAACCTTGCTTCAAACAGTTCGCCACAGACATCTGCCGGTTATAACTCTTTGTATTATCCTGTTATGCGCAAAGAAACGCGTAGAGATATGGCAGATAATTTAGGAATGCAGTCTAGATCAAATTCAAACTCTAGCTCTAGTCTCCCTTCTAGGCAATCACAGGAATATATGGTACAGCCGACATATTCACTGGACCACTTAAACCAGTCCCAGCCCAGCTGGAACCAGAGTGTGCAGGATTATTCACGATCGTCGCAAGAAAATATGTCATACTCGTCCCGTTCAGGAAAAAGCAGTGGTTTGCATCCACAGGAAGACACATGGCTCCCTGCCTATAGCTCAGCTGCACGCTCAAACACTTGGGATTCAAAAGGGACATTCCGCCATGGCATCGGGGACAATGTTCCAAGGTCTTTTACTACCTCTGCTCTTTCAAAAATGACAAATAAATCTGTGGAAAGTGTACCACAAGACAGTTCCTTGAGCAG
The DNA here is from genome assembly GCA_031763545.1 of Mopalia muscosa. Taxonomy (NCBI): domain Eukaryota; kingdom Metazoa; phylum Mollusca; class Polyplacophora; order Chitonida; family Mopaliidae; genus Mopalia; species Mopalia muscosa. The sequence goes on from JARFOD010076265.1 coordinate 6,325, forward strand.
TGGTTCAGACTTGAAATCCGTAAGGTATTCTGTGAGCAGTAGTACCAGTAATCTCCCTCAAAATGTCAGTCCGACAAGACTTGTTCAATATACACCTCCAAAAACTTCATTGCAAGCTCCTACTCACCGTAGCGCCAAATCTACAAGCGCTGATAACTTACAAAGTGCCGGGAGCTTGTCTATACATCGTCCTAATACCATTGGTCAGAAGTCAAGCTATAGCCTCAGCAGTTCTAGGTTAAAGGATTACCGTGAATCAAATATACCAGAACGGACGTTTGTGGTACGTATCGGTGACAAAGTAACTGTGTCTCCACCCCCTAGTATCCAGGCCCGTGAAAACCCTCTCAGTATTAATACTACTCGTACCTACCCCTCAGGGACTACTTTTGCTCTAACCCGAGCTCCTAGCGGTGGCTTGTCGTTGGAATCTAAGAAAAATGCTCAGTTAACCGTTTCTGAACGGAAAAAACAATTTGAAGCAAGCCAAAGAGTGAAAGAAGAAAGTCCAGTTACCTCCCCTGGACAAATGAACTATGAAATGTCTGCCTCAACAAAACGTTACAAAACTGAGCTAGAAAAATTGCAAAGCTTGGGAAAGTTAGGAAATATTGTGAAACGGGCTGCTCATTTTGAGCCTCAGTCATCAGACAGTGGTGAGAACACGCCCACAAGGACAGAACAAACTCCACCTCCTCAGCAATTGTCACAAGAAAATGTGACTGTCCCTTCCCAAAATATATATCATCAACATCAGCCAAGACAGAGCCCCTCTCAACAACAAATGCAAACTCCCCAACAACAACTCTACCAGCAGAGTCCCCCTCAACAACAACAGCCTGCAATTAAAGTGAGGAAAATTGCCACTGAGCGCTATTACCCTAGTGAGTCACCGTCAAACAGTCGGCCGAACAGTTTAGGGGCTACCTTGCCAGTGAGAGTAATTATCCCACAATCAACAAGTGTTCCGAACTCTCCAACAGTGGAGGACAGAAAAACCCTTGATGATGGCTCAAGGACAGGGAGTATGTGTGCTGTTGACACTCACGACATGTCTGTGTCGATGTTAAATCCTCCCTTGCGTATGGACTCTGTGGAAGGAACATTTTTATCAACAGAAAAAGTAGGATCGTCTCAATCCTCCAATAGACCTGTGAGGAAGGTCTCTTACTTAACAGCCGTGAATGCACCAATCTGTAAACAAGGTAAGGGAAATAACTCTTAAATCATTTTACTCTTGCTAGAATCTGTATTAACCTTAGTTTTTTAATGAACGTATTCAGGAGAATGTGATGTTGAAGATCAAATAACCATTGATGCATTTAGAGGTCATAAAATCGATTTCCAGGAACCTATATCAACTTTTTTTTGCTAATATTTGCAGAGATCAAAATGTGATATGGCACTTTGCTTTTTCTAGTATAAACAAAATAATGGCTCCTTTTGTGTATTGATGAGGTTTAATCAATACCCTCCCCCCCCCATCCCCCCCCCCCCCCCCTAACAAAAAGGCTGGGGTAGGGGGACATGTAAGCTCTGTTCACTTTGTCTGTAGTTGTGATTATGACTTATCACTGCACAGAATAAATGGATACCATGATAATCTCTGCTTTCATGGAGACAACTTGTTAAAGATCCCTAAATTATAAGATTTTACGATCTACTCCCATCCAATGGTTTGATATAAATGAGAAGTGTAAACTTCATTAACAAAAATTGTTTCAAAGGGTTTTTTTTAACTTTGCTTATTTTGCGTCAAACCGTATGTTGTCCTCTGTCATGTTTATTCTTATCTATCTTTCCTTATATAATTATATACGAGTTAAGAATGTGGAGTTTTTTTCTTTCATTTTCTTCGTTTCTTTTTGTTGCTTTTCAATTTCTCTCTTGTTTTTCTTATTTTCTTCCATTGCAGAAGATCTCACTATACTTTCTACCTCACCTCAGATTACAATTAACGGCAGGGGTCATGATTATGACCTTGAGCCACATGCAGCTGACGACCTTGACCTAGTTAGACATACTGTTTGCTCTGTGACTTCCCAGAGTGACTCTATAGCCACTCATAAAAGGTCAAGGTCGACTTTCAGTTTTTTCTCCAATGCTACCAGTGGGCTGCTCTCTGCTTTCACAACATTGACTGCAGGTATACATTCTGGCATGGCATTTTCAGTTCTTCAATTTGTTCTCGTTTCACTTTCACTTTCCTGTATGGCTTGTTGTTCAAAGACAGCACTGTTATCTGTCAAATTGGTTTAATTATTGTTTGCCTTGATTTACATATGAATTTGTACTTTATATTTGTTCTGATTTATGAATTCCTTTATTTATTTATTTTTGCATTAAATACAAAATGTTCCCATTGAATGTTCCCTGGCAATTGTGGCATGTAGACATGTGGACTGGTGCATCCCAATCATATAAATAAAATACCACATAGATGATATTCAAGACATATCCATTAATCTCTCCCAAATTCACCCAGCGGTATATTTTTTAATATTTTAGAAAGAACAGTATGTTTATTATAATGGCATTTTACTGAAGGAGATACATGCAAGCCCCTCCATACATTTTAGTGACATAAAATTTGTACTTAAATTCATTTAACATAAAAAAACCAGGCAGGAAAAACTTTATAAATTATAGCAGAAAATGTTCTGACTATATGTATTTACTCGCATTTCTGTCAAATATTTTTGCAGATTTTCCTTATAAATTTTAAATTTTTCAATGTATTTATGGTACATGGAGCTATGCTGCTGTGTCAAGTAGGGTACTTTAACATTTTATGGCCCAGTATTGAAGGGTTTTATATGAGGGCTTGCTTTATTAAAATAGACTGTCAATAGGAAATGTCTCATGTTGTTGGCATATACACTTAGTGAGAGTTGGTCACTGATAGCCTATATGACTCAGAAGGCAATTATAGTTGAACAAATTACACTACTAAAGCATGCCTCGTTCTGTTTGGAGACTGCACAGTAAGAAAATGGTCATATAAAGAGTTTTCATTTCACTGGGGGTTAATACATCAATAAAATTACAAAAAATTTGGGAGACTGGAAGAAGCTCTGTTGCTCTCCAATCTAAGAGGCAATGGGTAGCTGTTAGGTTTGTGATTTCTTGTGTGCCTTTTTATAAATCTTTAGTGTATTTATACATGTATTTTGCCAAACATTGGGGTTTCTATCTCCCATTGGTCTGAGTGGGTGGTTGAAGGGAGCTTCAGGTTGCCCTGGAAGTGGTTCTGTTTGTGGTGTCTGTACTCCATCCTGTATTTGTCCCGTCTTGTCTTTGTTTGTTGCCAGTGGTGTTGAGGGTGGTTTCCTTCCGCCATTGGGCTGGCATGTTGCATATAAGTGAAATACCCTTGAGTACAACATTTAACCCCCAATCAAACAAACAAACAAAAACAAACCCATTGGTCTGAGTGAAATAACTTTAATTATATATCCTTAATCCCCAACAAACAACCGAAATTAATATTTTTTTTTTGAACAATGAACTGTACTGACATAAAATCTTATACATATAAAATTTTTATGTATTCCTTATCATGATCTACAAACAAAAATACCAGCTTTTTCTATATGATATGTTTTGAGTTGAAACATCAAAGGGAATATTCAGCTGGAATCAAGGGAAATAACTCTTTGTTATGACATTTACATCTGCTACTGGTGACCTTTCACCTATGACCTGACTGTTTGACCTGATATTGGGTTGGGTTTATCTAAAGTCTTTGCCAGCTAACAATACCAGGATATGAGTGTACCAAATAGATCTAAACATACCCCATGCATAATGCTGTAATATATCTAAAATTAGAAACAAATATTTTTCAATTACGCTGTAGAAATCAAACATTAAAAATGTTGTCAGACTATTTTGCTCAGATTTTATAACATTTTAGATCAGGTAGCACTGTCAACTAACAACACTATGAAGGAAGAAATAATTCAGCACTTCTTTTGATAAATAACAACTTTGATACCTAAACAAATTGATTAAATTGTTTTTATCTAGAACGTGTATTTTTTATTTTTATTTTGTGATAATTTTTCTGATCCCTTGTTTCCCCCCCTTCCCTCACCATATGTTCTTTTTTATTGAATTTTTCAATGATTATTAGTAGGTTTACCAAAGCTAGTGTATATTATGCTTGGGTTAGTGTTATAGATGGATTGTAGGTGGTGTTAACAACAGGGTGCATTTCATCTCCCTAAGACTCTACTATTAGTATTCCGGGATATGTTACTCACTGGTGGGGGAAGCCTGATAAGTGCAGCAAGAATGTTCATTTCCTGCCAAACTGTATGTTTCACAGATACCCATTTTATGAAGACTGAAATGTAGCATGGACCGAGTTGACAGTTTGACAACAGTACCATCGATCATGGAATTCCTAAACTCACTAGTTGATTATGGAAATTATATACCAAATGTTATTTTTCATGTTCTTGAAGATTAGTGCCTGTGCCCTTCCAAATAATCTTCTTAGTTTAAAGGATGTGAAATTCTTTTGTGTTTTCTTCTTGGAAGATGTATGTTTCTGCTAAGCTTTGTTTCATCTCAAAAACGTGCCAGAAATCTGCCCTTATTTCTTCTAGAGTGTTTGCTTCTTGGATTCAGGATCTACGATTATTTTTATGAAGGGAAGCTCAGCAAATTGTGTGCTCTGCTCATTGGAATTCATCTACGTGTCCTAATGCGCCCGCAGCCGTAGCTCAGTAGCGAGAGCGCTTCCTGATATGAACATGCTTCAATTTACCATTCAGGGTTCGAGTCTGCCTTTCGACCATCAGGTATATCAGTGAGTCACATGTTGTGGCTCTGGCAATTGCTCTCGGTTTTCCACTGTAATAAGGCTGTGTACAGTGTGAAGTGGACAGTCCGTCATGATACAAGTGAAATACCCTTGAGTACGACGTTTAACACCAATCAAACAAACAAACATGTCATAATGCTTCCATTATATATATTTAAGTAATCATCAGGTAATTGAATCAAGTTCCTTTACAGATAGCTTGAAATACCGCTGAATGTGGCGTAAAACACTAATCAATCAATCATTTACAGATAGCACCATATAAGTAATATATTTAACAATTTTGAACACCATACTTTTGATTTCTGAGAAAAGTAAAACAGTTGAAACTTTAATGCCGGCTGTGACTGATTGAATAAAACGCATTAGAAAGACTAAACGTAGATTTGACGAAATGAACAATGCATTCAGTCAATTTCTATGTTATCTTGCTAAACGGTATCTAATGATAAGATTTAAACCAACAGCCTTGATGTAGGATCATTGATCTAGATTAACATGGTCTAAATAACCATCAAAGGCAAAAAAGCAGAAAATAATGTCAAAAAGGTGAAATTTGACTTATCCTTGTCAAGGGGACACTTGTCTGCATAGAGGACTTCATGTGACAACATTGTACATTATTAGCCCTATTCACCTGTACCTTGTCCAAGTTGCAAGAGGTTTTCAAGTACCTTTTCAAACCTTGACTAATCAGGAAAATATTTGCAGGTATAACCTTGTATGCTGATATTTAAGCCCTTGTCCCTCAATAAACAAAGAATCTCAACATACTGTTAAAGCATAAGTATAGTTCTCAGGCCTGTGCTGTAATCTTTTCCAGCAAAACATTAAAATCAGTCCTCTAAATTTTTTGATGTAACCTAACATTTGCATTTTCCCCTGGTTTGCTGATTTTTTAAATACATAAATGTGCCTTTGTGACAAATAAAGCAAAATTTCTTTAAAATGAAATCATTATTTAACAGCGGATGAAAGAATTTGTCAAAATCAGTGGCGAAGTGTAAATTTAGACAAAAACTGCAAACATATAAATTGGTTCCCCTAAAGTAAGTTTGCATGACTATGGGGAGACCCTGTTTTGACCGTTCTCCCCAACAGAACATGCGTGGTTCTAACCATAACCAGCAAATTTTAATCTACAAAAAAAGACTTTAAAGTTACTCTTCATTAAGCCTTCTGGCTACGGGCAGTTTGTTTGAAGACTAGCAATGCTCTCTTTACTTAGCACTCAAGGAAAATGAAAATTATTGAAGTGCTTCACATCTTGGTTATGCTAGTGTCAAGCTTCAGTATTTCATACCAGACGAAAAAAATTATGATATTGTACAAGCTTTTAAATAATTGTTACTTTTCTATTCTATCAGCATTGACACTTTTTAAAGGAGATTTTCAACTCTTATTTCTCATATGTGCAAAAATCCCCAGATAGAAATTACACTAATACGTCTTAAACTCAATTGTATTCACCTTTTGAGTTGCTGTTTGTAAATTTAGAAGCTTGACCATCAAAGCTGGTGTCTTAGTGGGCACTTTTTGATAAAGCCGACAAGATAGATCTCTTAGAGCACCTGCTTATCAAGTTATCATGACAACTGAAGGTCATAGATACCTCAAAGTGATATTGCTTTTCCTTTTGTTATTATCTCCCTTTGATCCACTCTTCTGTTAATCCATCCTTACATGGGTCTGGTTTATTGAATATCGCGGCCATTATTTATTCTGTCTGATTTGTGTGTTTGTTATCAAATCCTTAAGAAAATATATTGCAAAAAAAAATTATAGAAAAAAAATACATTGATAAATAGTATAATATTGTACATGATTCACCGAAAGCCAATTTTTTAACAGTGTTAAGAAATATATGTTCTTTAACGTAGAAAAAGTTTGCTACATGTATTAATTTAGTGAAATTTTTGCAACAAATTTGGTCCATTCTAATCTATGTACATGTAACTTTATAATAATACAGTAATAAATTGGCATGGCCTGCAGCTGTGGCCTAAAGGTTCGTGTGTCAATTGCCTATTTGTTATCCTACTCGCTCTACCATTCAATGGTTCGAATCTGCCTGTCGACCATCAGTTGCAGGAGTGACTCAGGTGATGTGACTGTCCGGCAATTTTGACCATCAGGTATATAAGTGATATAAGGGATGTGCCTCCGGCAATCACAGGTGTGGTTTTTACGTGATTTCCTCTTCGTTAAACAAACAAACAATTCATTTTCATTTTGCACCATAGATTACGGGTTTTATTTTTCTGTCTTGCTATCTGAACACTGATAAATAATATATTGAATGTGTCTAAACTACTGGTTAAATTAATGCATTTGTTTTTTTTTAAGACAGTTATCTTTAAAGTTATTCAATTTGTGGGGTTTGCGTTTCATTAACATCCATTTCCTAAGAACAGCTGTGAGAAACCAGCTTACGCATGTATATCATCAAGGCTTGTGGATTGGATGACGTTACCTACTAGCAGGTTGCATTCAGCATTCTCTGTTAATCATTCAGTTTCCACCCCAAGGTTGTTTCTTTGCATAATGGTTTGGCCTGAACAGTTCTTTTTACCAATATCCTGCTGTTACATGTATACATCTACAAGTAAAGACAATGAAGTTTCTTGTTTTTATCTATTGTAATATACTGTAATCTGTTTTCTTTGGCTCAAGAGAGGTCAGGGTGACCTCAATATTGTCATCAGTTCTATTCTATATCATATCCCATTAAGGCTGTATTCTGACTGTATGTGTGTCGGTAAACATCAATATTGGAGATTGTGCAGCATTGAAGTGTTTTATTATATAAATGTTGATGAATATTTTGCCTGACGCAGTCTGTTGAGAGGTACATGCTTCCATGAGTCATGGTATAATCAGGCTTTCTGATTTGAGGTGTGCTGTCCTATGCTTTAACACTGATCACTCACCTCACATCAGAAGGCCATAATGTGTTTATAACATTACCATTTAGTACCAACATTGCTGTGGATTCTCCTTGGTTTATTCAGCGCATGAGTCTCCTATCTGATTTGGAATTTAATACTTTCTCCATTGCACCGTATTTTTCCGTCCTATGTCTTGCCATTGACTTTGGTTCCAGTTATGCCTCAATCCTTTTGTTGACTTTTGTGTCATGCACGCAAGGATCCTCCGTTTATTGACCTGGGGTTTGTGGCTAGCATACCGGCCCTGGGGTTCGTGGTTAGCGTATAGGCCCTGGGGTTCGTGGCTAGCGTGTTGGCCCTCCAATCCAAATGAGATGTACTGCTCATGGATTCGTTCCCTCTGTCAACCATCAGGTAAATGAATGAGTCACGTGGTGTGGCTTGATTGCTGGTGGAGGTTTCTATTAAGTTTCCACCCAGTTTTTCCACACTTTTATTTTAGCAAGGAACTGTGTGAAATGAAAAACCTTCCATCATAGGTGCAGGCCTTCTGATGTGAGGTGAGTGATCCATGTAAAAGTATAGGACAGTACACCTCAAATCAGAAGGCCTGAGGTGAAATACAATCCAATTTTAAGTCCCAATCAAAGCAAAGGGACAACATAGAGTCGATCAGTTTATAATGTCTTTGTATTACATTCTCTGATTCTCGGTATTTGCCCTGACGTGTTGTTGATTGTTGTCCGTGCCATCGAGTGTAGTGTCCTTGATCCATGGGGCTGGCACGCTGTCATGTGAGTAACTCGAAGTAGGGTATTTAACCCCAATCAAATAAAATGACAAATGTAACAATAATGTTGTTGAAAGGAAACAGTTATCCTTATATTTATCTTCTTTTCGTTTTTTTTGACCGAAGTAAATTTGAGGTAAATTTTATGTACCAAATTGACTTTAATCAATCCTCCTTATTCACATGTTTTGTCAGAGGTGACCAGAGTGCATGTTAGCTAAATATGACATATGATGTCATTGTATGTCGACCGGTAGCAAAAACTTCAACAAGGGCTTTGTTTATAGCTTTGTTATGTGGTGGTACAAAAGAGACAATATTCTTATATTTTTAATAGCCCGTGGCCGTGGCTCAGTAGTAGCAAGTGCGCTTCCTGAACTGAACATGCTTTGATTTACCATTCACGGTTTGAGTTCGGCTTTCGACCATCAGGTATATGAGTGAGTCACATGTTGTGGCTCTGGCAATCGCGGGGGTGGTTTTTACAAGGTTTCCTCCCATTTTTCCACTGTAATAAGGCTGTGTACAGTGTGAAGTGGATAATCCGCCGTCATATAACTGAAATACCCTTGAGTAGGACATTGAGCACCAATCAAACAAACAAATATATTTTTTTCTATTTTGTAGTAAATAGTAAATTGTAGTTGATGGTAGTCTAAATGACTAATCAATCCCTACCGTCCATGTGTTTTGTCAGAGGTGACCACAGTTAGTTCAGCCAGACTCCTAGCTAAATATGACATGGGATGTCATAAAATGTAAGAATGGTAGCCAATACTCAAGACATGATTTTTGTTTATAGGCTTCTAATGTGGGTGTAATAAAGTGTTGTTTTAGACTGTATTATAGAACAAATCTCTCTGTCAATTTTTTTACAACCAGTAATATTACCAATTTATCTGATAGTTTATATGTGGGTGGTTTTGGATACATGTATTGTTCTCCCACTCAATGAGGTCATTATTTTAGATTTATGGTGTGTGTGTGAGGGGGTGAAGGGGCTTTCCTGATGCTCTCAGAGCTAAGGGTCCCGCTGCCCTGGCTAAGTGGTAGCAGGTGCTCCAAATCCTGCTTGGATGTACCGTTCATGGGATCGAGTCAGTCTGTCAGGCATTAGGTATATGAGTAGGCCATGTGTGGCTCTGGCAATTGCTAGGGTGGTTTTTATGAGGTTTCTTCTCGGTTTTCCACTGTAATGGGGTCATGGCTCAGTGGTAGCGAGTGCGCTTCCTAGACTGAACCTGCTTTGATTTACAGTTTACAGGGTCGAGTCCGCCTGTCGACCATCAGATTTATGAGCGAGTCACACGTTGTGGCTCCGGCAATAGCGTGTGTTTTTGGGGTTTTTTTTAGGTTTCCTCCTGGTTTTCCACCATAATAAGGCTGTGTACAGTGTGAAGTGAACAATCCAGCGTCATGTAAGTGAAATACCCTTTAGTACGATGTTAAACCCAATCAAACAATCAAACAAACAGAGCTTAGGTAAAACAAAAAGCCAACATGCTTCATGATAGATTTCAACTTGATTTATGAACTTGGTGGCATGCTATGGAAAATAGCTAATATTACTATGGTTACATGCACATTGTACAGAATCCCATCAAACCTGGAGTATTGTTTGTTGTCATTCTTTCTGCTTCATTTTGATGCTTTTTTTTGTGTATTTTAGTCACAGCATTGTACACAAATTAATCAATCAATCAAACATATAACTGTTGTGACCCTGTGTCAAAGGGTTTCTATTCAGAAAGATACTTTGCCGCCTAGTTTGGTTTGTTAGATCACAGACCCTACTAGCAGGGTCAGAGACCCTGACTTTGAACTCCTGTGGAGGCAAACCTAATTGTCTTTATAATAGATTTATAACTGTGTACGTGTAATTTCCGCAATAGTAGAACTGACCCAGGCTTTGTTTTGAGAGCAGTCAGTGTTAGTGATATAACATAATTTTCCGGCACAAGTTTCACTGTTGACAGACATCCTGTGTGGTTAATTGCATTGAATACACTAGCCTAGGCCTATAGACCAGGATCAAATCAAGGTGCAGTTTTATTGTCATTATGACTATTGTAGGTCTGTATATGACTACCAAGTATAAGATGAGACAGTTGACAGAAATGATATTCATAACCCAAGTGTTCATTTGGAAGACTGGCTGTTGTTGTACTATTATTTTGTTATCTAAAGTTTTCTGGGTCTGGTATTATGTGAACTTGAGATGCCATGTGAAACTATATCCTAGTTTAATATGATTACTCAGCGTTATCTTCGTACTACGGTGATTACTGTTTTTAATCTGACATTAGAATTCTTCAAAAGCTGGGAATTATTGGAGATGACTGATGTTTACAGTAGCCCATGATTACTGGAGTTAGGCTGATAGTTTACAGTGATTAATTTATTAACCTGAGAATACAGTTCCTCAAAAGCTGGGAATTACTGGAGTTAAGCTGATAGTTTACAGTGATTAATTTATTAACCTGAGAATACAGTTCCCCAAAAGCTGGGAATTACTGGAGTTAGGCTGATAGTTTACAGTGATTAATTTATTAACCTGAGAATACAGTTCCTCAAAAGCTGGGGATTACTGGAGTTAAGCTGATAGTTTACAGTGATTAATTTAATAACCTGACAATACAGTTCCTCAAAAGCTGGGAATTACTGGAGTTAGGCTGATAGTTTATGGTGTTTAATTTATTTTTAATCTGACACTACAGTTCTTGTAAAGCTGGGAATTATTGGAGATAGACTGGTTGTTTATAGTGATGAATTTATTTGTAATTGGACACTATAGTTCTTTAAACTGAAAGATTTCTGGAGACAGGCTGATATTTTAGTGAAAAAGTAGCACTGATCTTACACCACACTATGACTACAGGATGATTGATATTGAGGGATTACCTCGGACATTGTGTTAGTTTATATTGAGCAAGTAGTTTCTATCTTACACTACAGGAGGAATGTATATTCAGGGATTACCTCAGACAATGTGTTAGTTTATAGTGAGCAAGTAGTTTCTATCTTACACTACAGGTTGATTAATATTGAAGGATTACTTGACACGTGGATTATCGCGCTTAATAAGTTTTAATCTTACACTACAGGATGATTGATATTGAGGGATTACTAGAGACAGGTTGATTATTGCGCTTAATAAGTTTTAATCTTACACTACACAGTTCAATATTCAGGGATAACTTGAGGAAGACGGATGTGATGCGACAAGGCTTAATCCCGGATTAACCAAAAATACCACATGAAACTGTTGATGCCAGTAATACTGTGATACTGAAAATACAAAAATACAGATTTCGGCACCATCATGACTGAGGTATTAACTGCTTCAAGAAAAACTTAAAAACGTGTGTGTGCGCTGAAAGAATGTATTTTTTTTGTTTCCATATCAAAACAAAAACATGTGAAGATATGAAGGACAAACTCAATAGTTTCATTTGTAAAGAGGGATGGTAATAGTTGGTTGGTTGGTACATGTAGCTTCTGAAAATGTGTCTACATCAATCTTTTGTGTACCGTGTATAATATAGCCTTGATTCTGTACCTCATGTTTATTCAATATAATATGAAAAATATGATAACAACAGAGAATATGTGATGCCGAACCTGCATATATTATGTGTGTGCTCTATCAAACTAAAGCCCTGATTCTGTGCTTTCACAGTCCTTGTATTTACCATAATGTGGAATCAAACCAACCAAAAATAAACACTGACTTGATACCCTTGGGATAATTTTATATGATGCCATAGATACATTTATTCTGTGACAGTTTGTAAAACTGTGATGTGTTGTTAAAGAAGAGCCTGTAGAATAGACAATTGATTTGGACTCCGTGGTAACGTTATTCTTATCAAATATACCATGGAGCTACATGTCTATGTTTTCTGACAATGGGTAAGCCTGGATTGAAAAGTAAGCTGACTCATTTGTCTAGTGCATAGACCAAAATGAGCTCTACTCCGGATTTCGTAGACATGTGAGGGCATTAGAATCTACCATGAACACTCGGAAGTATGATATCAGTGTGAAAGGCTTTTCAGAACTTTACTTGTGTTACCTGTGCTTTAATGTTAGAATCTACCTATGCTAAATACCTGTGTTTTGTGACAGTACATTGAGCCTGAAAATACAAAAAATTGTCATCCATGGCACCATTATTTCATTAAGGACATGCTAACGTTCTTCAAATCCACCATGTGGTACTTACCTGTGGGTTTTATATTGACAAGAGAAGCCTAGATTTAAACGGGAAAGTACATGTGATGTGACTAGCATATAAGTCTTGGAAGCTTTTTAGGGCATGGTGCAGTGTAAAATGGAGAAATTATTTTCAAAGCCACTATCACTTATACAGCTCTAAGACTTTCTGTTTTCACTACATTTTAAAATATGGTTTATTTCTGACAGAATAACAAATCCATCATCACCTAATCATCAGATTTGTGTTTATTAGTTGTATATGAGACCCACATGTATTGATGTTGTGACAAGTTAAGGTTCACATTTATGCATTTACCTGGACAACATTTGTGTGAATGCTGCAACAACAACACTAGTATGAAAGACTAATGGCTCTGACGTTTTTGTTGAAACATTTTGCATGCTTTTGTGTGCTGCTAATCATCTAGGAACTTTTTTCATCTACATGTATATGTTGGAGCTTCAACAATAGTATTTTTTATGAATCCAATTTTTATACATCTATGTTACGTATCATTAAAGACAAACAAGGGAGACTACTCTTTAGAAGAGTAAAAGTTCTTGGTGAATGTATAGACTTGTGTGTTGTAACATAGACATGTTTGCAGTGACCTTGACATTATTTTACTGGAAAACTCACAATATTTGATGTGACCTCAATGTTTGATGTTGTCCTCCCATTGCCTCCCTGGAAAAACTTGTTTTGGAATATTTCATAATTTTGGATAGTGTTGAATTTGTTACTTCACGTTGACATTATGCTCGAGACCACAATGGATTGCTCTTATTTGAATCACACGTTTCACACTGATCCGGAGACGGACCTGGATTATCTTTTTAACGAATCAAATTTATCCGATATCTCATTACAAGTATTCTTAACATCTCCGTCCTCTGGTCTTACAGTTATGACCGCCTCCTCAGAGAATCTTGACAGGACAGATTGTAAATCAGATCAGCCGACTGTTAACGCAGAGGACACGATGGTTCCACCAGCATCATCAACAAACAGCAATGTCAAGCCAGCTCCATATACTAATGTTGTCATGAGAAAGAAACATGAAGGTATTGTAACGAGCGATTAATAACTGGTTTGCAACAGGGGCTTTCAGCGCCAAGGGGCAATATGAAGTGGATCAGTTTGTCTTTGTTTATAAGTTGGCAGTGGTGTCGCTGGTGGTTTCCTCCACCCATTGGGCTGACACGCTATCATACCAGGAAATAAACTCACCCAAATGAACAAACAATCCAGAATTTTTGAAGTACAACATTTAAACCTAATCAAACGATCCCCAGAATTCTTCTTTGAGTTTCAAAAAATAAACTTTTATTTGAGTTTTTAGAATACTTTGCTAACAAAATGGTTGAAATGCTTGAAATTTATTTCTACAGATTCAGTAGCTCTTTTTATGAGGGGTCTAATGATACACCGTTGCATCGTTGTATCGCAATATTTTTTTCGGAAGATTCAATAATATTTTTAAGCCCCGTAATATAACATTATTGTTTATAATGACCTTGCTAGCCTGAGTCAGAATCCTGATGGAGGCATTAAAAATATAGATTTATTTTAATCCTCTTATGACTTCACCCCGTGAGGGAGCGGGTGGGCCATGGCCCTGCAGAATACTCCCTCGGCTTCCTTGGTCGATCGTAAGAGGCGAG
>JARFOD010076276.1:0-20715 GCA_031763545.1 Mopalia muscosa
GGTTATTTCACTCGCATGACGGCGTGCCAGCCCAATGGGTGAAAGAAACCACCATCGACGCCGCTGACATCAAAGACAAGACAGGACAATCACAAACAGAAAGGTTTTATGTTGACCCTTGGGTCTGAAAGCACAAGGGCAACGGCAAGTTCCCCAGAGGCTGGCAGCGGCGGTGGCTTAACGTGTGCCCTTATTTATCTTAATTTAATGGCTGGTCAAGGGATCGTGTCAAACTTTCTGTCATTAGGTGTATGCGTGAATCCCATGGTGTAGGTCCGGCATTCGCGAAAGGGGGGGGGGGGGTACGATGTTTCCCCGGGATGTTACACCGTAAATAGGGAAGGAACAGTGTAAAGTGGACAATTCATCATCACATAAGTGCAATACCATTTATTACGACATTATCAAATAAACAAACAAACCCTGCCCCATGCAGGCCTGTGCTGTTGGAGAGAACAGACCCAACGGGTCTTCACATGGTTATGCAAACTTATTTAGGTGAACCGATTTGAAGATATAACGAATGGCTTGTAGTGTAAGTCTAAATTTGAATTTTTTTGAAAATCTGCAAACCGATCATTTATAAAGTTTGTATTCGGCAATTTATTTTTGTTTTTCATCAATGCACATCTACATATTTAGGAAATCAGCAGTGGCAAAAGCAAATTTTACCTCACAAAATTTTGGAGGACCGATTTTAAAGTTATGCCCGACACGATTTGCGCTGATTAAAGCAAATAGCGGAAACCCTCTAAAGTCGATATCATATGGCCTATGCTAGACCCACATGTCGCTTATTAATCTAATATGACATAACGTTTTCATTACAGGGAGTCTAATCTAACATCGTCTACTCTAGCATCGTCAAACGACCCCTGGAGACAACAAAATACTAGATTTCTTGTTACTTGAATTGGAAATGCACAAATTGTGTTCTTTGAAAATACCTATGTTTAATAGTATTACGCTGACGTTTACAGCACGCTGTCAGTGATTTCTCCGTTATTGAATATCACTTTAGCCTTTGCGTATAGCTATGTAAATGCTAAAAAAACTGTCTTTAAGGAGTAGTGGCCCCAGCTTGTTTAGCAATAAACGGTAAAGATAACTTGTTTTGGAATTGATTGATTATGTCGATTAGCTTTAAAATAATACCTGGGATATAGTATAGGTGTATACTATATCCCAAATAATACATACATTGAATCAATGGACAGAAAAAAAGTGTGCTTGCCTCATATCTATCTATATTTATGACAAAAAAAGTATATATAAAATAATTGTATAACAAAAATTAATATGTTCAGAGACAAAACAAACAAACTAACACAAAATGGAAGAGCAAAACAAAATAACCAAGAAGACAGTGAAACTCTGAATGGCGTTGTACCTAGGCTTTGGAAACACAAGTAAGCTCCCTCTTGCGTCTCGCTAAGTGCAAGCCAGTTCGCTAGCCATGTTAGTCTCGCGTGAACCAGACCCTCCTCGGGTTTATTTCGACTACGACAAGAGAGTCTGATTACACGGCACGTTATATTTTGCAAAAAAGAAATAGCCCGGTTATCATATAGCTGCTTTTCTGGTTCATTTTCTTAAAAATAGTTCAATAATTGAATAGAACCCCAAACCTATGAATTTTATAATTACACATAAATTACTTTGGGGTTTTATTTGAAATTCTAAGCTAACACATGCGCATTTCTCGAGCCGTAACGATTATCGCCCTTGGTATTGCTCTTCGATTCTTTTTAAATAATAATTATTAAAAACAGTCATGCAGTGTTCTACATTCGAAGTTAATACATTCCAATGACATTAAACGCACCTTACTTCATTGGCACATATATAGTCTTTCTCCATTTTCGTAACTTTTCCAATTTTCCAAATACTTCTGTCAGTATCCGAAGATACAGAGGAGAACCTGACTGACGGCTAGAGACATTCACTTGTTTTATCAAACTGTCGCTAGATTTCACATAATCTGCTTCTTACCGCAGTTCACTAGGGCGAGTGAGAGAAAAGATCTGAGAGGGAGGTGGATGTCTGTTTCTTCCGTGCTTGAAGCTTTTTAACTTTTTTTTTTTAATTAAGCCATTATATACGAATCAAACAAAGTGAGCTTAAAAGTTATCGCTAAAGGAATTTATTCCGTTTACTTTTACCTGTATATAAAAAAAAACAACTAATCTAACTGACAGGTTAAAGTATTGTCGATTTGCAAATACCTTTTGTCGCGAGGTTAATTCTCCAATATAAGAATCTAGTACAGGAACTAGATTAATGACGTCATTAAGATAAATACAAATGGATTAACTGGGGAAATTGTATTGACATTTCTTACTGTGATCAGTTGTGGACACACAGTAGTTCGGACCCTGACCAATGTCTTCAATGTGAACATAAATTTGTCCTCCATTTTGTGAAATCAAGGAACACTGAGCCGTTTGTTCGGCCACCTCATTTTCAATGCGAGTGGCCCGTTGCTCCAGCCAATCGGTTTAAAGAAATTCGTGGAGTGATTTCTCTTACGGCATGGTGTGACCATACGAAAGCAATAACAACATGTAGAGCTGGAGAAAGAAAACGTACCAACTTGCCATGTCCCTGTTCGCTCTACAGTCAGAGAGCACTATACCACGGGAAGTCTATTTTAGAGGATGTAAATGCCTATACTAATGGCCTTACCTCGGTAACTAACACACTTTTACTAACCATTACCGGGACATATCCATTGATGAGAAACACAGCTATACAGAAAACCCTGTATTTGCATAATAGTACATTAACTGTCACATTGATTTCTACACACGCGGCGAAAGCCTTTCATGTGTACTGCCATCGTTAATAAACCGTTATAGATTCATAATAATATTTGTGTTTCAAGATTAATCAAATGAGTACTTTAGCGAGAAACATGCGCGTGTGTTTAAAGATATATACCAATGTCACACGACAATCTAACTTTAGTGTCTGTATAAAAGAAGATTGTTATGTTAAAACACAACATACAGCACTTTTCGGTTTATTTGGCCACCTATAGCTCAACAGCCCAACTGCGAAAGAAAAGTTAATTAGCTGCGGGTCACGTGACCTTGTGGCGTTAGGATAAGATTAGCAACGCTCATTTATATGCAAGAAATATATTATTTGCTCTGCACGCGAAATCTATGTCATATAGCCTGTAAGTCGAATTAGACTGGACGAAAAGGCGTGCGATCATTCATAGGATATTCGTGTGTTGACAAGGAAGCAATAATAAATTATACAAATACTGAAAGTTTCAGAACTTTACATATGGTTGTATATCGCACTAATTTCACAAGAACAATACTCTCTCATATATCCTTTGTGTTAGGCATCTTGCAATTTTCCCTATATATCGATCTTTGCAACCAGGACCTATACATATACTATCACGCTTTAAAAATTGAGGAGCTATGAGATCTTAAGGTTATGGTAAAAAAAAAAAAAAATTGGGAATATGTATCCGCTTAGCATCCGCTCAATTTAATTTATTAGCTTGTTTGGTGTCTAATTAAAAGTTGGATGTACGATTTAATCAAGGCGAGTGTTAAAGCGGCGGATGTAACACATGTTCTTGTATTTATCGCTTGGAAGCAATATGTTAGTAAGCTATACAGATTAATGTTACATAACACGTGTTTTTATCCACCGTTATTATAACTTTGTATATGAGTGACAATGTTCGCAAAACTTGTATAATGCGAGATAAATTATCTTTAACAACTACCGTATTAGCAAAAACTGATTAACACCTCCAACAATACCTTTTACATATCCAAGAGCAAAACATTCCGATAACTAATTAGCCGGTAACTGTGACCGTTTAGCGAATAATGCAATTACCCCAGTATATCCCAGAATAAAACCATAAACGGTATGTATATGAGATGAGTCAAAAGACAGATTCTTTACAGAAAATAAATACGAGAAAGCACAGAGTGATATCATTGACAACATATACAGGAAAATTACGTTTAGGTTTTACGGTTTTAATCACATAACGGTAGGCCAGTCCAGTGACACAACGCGGACACAGTTGAAAGACACACACAAAAAATTTGCCTTTCAGTTGTCATTATACTCTGAAATCAATCGGGCACAGGACGCCATCAACCGCTGAGAGGTAACGAACACGATACGTGAAAGCGAAGCCTCTCTGTGCATTAGCATACAAATCCGTCAATAATGCGTGACTAATAACACATATGCTCTAAACCAATATAAAGTTAATTGCTTTTGTAGGTTAATAGATACAACAGTATAGAAAACGTAAACAGGATGTGTCAACATTGGTATTTCGTTTATAACATTATGCTAAATACATTCACCTCAAATTAAGTAGCTTTACACTTATAACCTGTATTAAATGTTGTATTAAATCAGCATATATTTTGCACATCGCTGGTTTATCAGCAAAAATAATGGATTAAACTTTATTTCGATTCGGCTAATTTTTATGTCCTGAAGTACAAATATTAAAGTCAACACACCGGTGCGTTTAGTTAGTGATGGAAACACGTCCATAGGTAACCCGGCATTCCAATGGACGTTGGCGGTTTGTTTTTACAGGAACAGGCGCACTTAATAGGCACGATGGTAACAGAAAAATGATACCGAGATTGCCTGCACATGCCAACTAAATTGTTAATACATAGCACCACGTTCCCATATAATCGTATCTTACAACAACAATTCATTGGCCAATATATATAAATATACATTTTAAAGAAAACACAATTCAATCATCTAAAGACAAACCGAACAGCAAGGCTGCGAGATATAAAATCTTATTTAATTGAGACGTAAGACGTCTAACCCTTGATGCCACTCATACAGGAATATCAAAACTTTGTTCCTGAACTCTTCAATAAAATTTCGAACGCAAGAAACGGCCTCGCCCTCATGTCATTGCAAACTTCTCGAACGCTGCTCAACTGTACACGGTGACAGCGTGTCTTGTACCATGTAGATGGCTTCGATGTGAATCGGCCCAGTCAGAGTTTGTGGGCCCCTATAAGAGAGCGGTGACATCGGGTGGCCAGGAACTATCTACATTCGTTAGTAATACCTTCACGCCCTTATTTAACAGTAAAGAGTCTTAATATTGTTTGTTTGATGTGCTATAGACCCGCTCAGAATTGTATTGGTGTTGTTTTGCTTTATCTGATTGGGGTTTAACGCCGCACTAAAGGTTATTACACTCCGCACAATGGCTTAATTACCACAGCAATGGATAAAGGAGCCTACAAAAAAATTACGAGGCTCATTACAAACTTAGCACAAACATATCGGCTCGGTGTTCTTCTCATAGCTGATTGAGCTCTAGGGCAAATCCGTAGCGCCCACATTGATAAATTGATAAGTTGATTTATTTAACCTATGCTACAGTCTATCTGTGGAGTGTTTGCCACATATTTTATCACTGTTTAAATCATGATAGCGTTCTGTCCAGATGTATGTATGTTTTCCATAACATGTCGTTACTCAGTAAAATATATATAAAAAAAATGAATGCAATGTATACAATTTGTTAAACGGAAACCGGCCAATCCTAGAAAATTATGTTTGGTGAAAAGAGGGAAGTTTGTGTTAAATCTATCGTGTTTTTTAATGCCTCTGGTCGCGCTAAACTCTCTATATGTATGTCACATGCTGGTATTGTTTAAATAAATATAACTTTTTTGAATAAAATATCAGAGCTGAAAGCGGAAGATGTAACATATGGCAAAATGTTTATCACTACAAATGCGTTTTGTATATACAGTCTATAGCAAACTGTACCGCTATGACACGTGTAGAGTAGTGTAATAATGCTAGTTTGTGAACAGGTGCTCTTATAAATAGTGAGTTATCATAAAACAACTGGGTATGGTGTCTGACGTATTAGGAAGGTTTTAACGAATGAGTTCGAGTAATCCGGTCCTAAATACAAATAGACATTTTACCATCCAGCAAGAACATGCAGGTCCGTTATAGACATATAGTATATGTCTGTACATATAGTATATGTCTATACATATAGTATATGTCTATACATATAGTATATGTCTATATGAGCATATGAACGTATTGTGAAGCTAAAAAATATCGACCAACAAGAGTCGAGATCAATTAATATTTCTTAGGTTTTTTTTATATAATTAGGGAAAAATGCAAAGCAATGTTTTGTCGTTTACATATATGCTTTTTACTGCGATATACTTAATTTTTGTGTTAGTGTGTTTAATTAAACATTCACGTTTAAGTTTAACAGTAGCTTATTATAGGTTAACATACATAGGTTCTACAAGTACATCAACGCATTGATCCAGTGCGTAGGCATATGCCGTGCGTTCAGGCCACGCTAAAAATGAGTTGTAACGTAAAATATTGGTTGAAGCGCCCTGCAGATATTAGTCTTCTCAACATCCGTATAGACCGTATACGATTGAGTGTCCAGTATGCTTGCTGTATAGAAGCTCATAATATACTACAGAACTGAAAGCTATCAGTATAATTACTAACCCCGCGTCTTATTTTTAAATACAACAGACCTAAACTGATCATTTGGTCAACCATATGGGAGGCTAGCCAACATTGTCACCTCGCTGCTGAAATACGCCATATGGAGAATATCCATAAATATCAACGTATACGTTAACGGGACCGTTTACAAGGGTCATTCAGGGCACGAAATGCCAAGAATTTCGGTTTTTGTATTTTACACAATGTAAGTACCGGGAAGACTATACGTGTAGTATCGCTATGTGTGATACAAGATTTAGTTAGTATAAATCAGCGGCATTGACATACACAGTATATGAAAGAATACCGGCAGATAACCTTTAAAAGTGTGATGTCGCTACAGCAGTATCAAAACAAAGGATACTGGTCGGATTTCTTCTCAAATAATATTTTCGCAAGACTATCGATACACGAATTAATGTTTGGTCATGAATTAATGCAGACTTACTGAAATACATCTAAAATAAGTGCCGAGTGAGAAAACATTCAGCGAGATAATACAACCATACATTTTGTATGATGTTTTAGCTGGAAAACAAACGCTTATGGCAATGCACAGCATAACATAGTACTAGTATTTATATTTTAATGACAGCCGGTTTATCAGCCTTGCAGTCAGGGCATATGGCATTGCATGTATATATTAAGAACATCACACGGATTTGAGCGTTCAACTATTCTGTTCGCATGAATTATCGAATGTTTTAAATCCACATTATGTCCAATTGCGTCAAAAGGTAGCGAGTGAGTCGTCACGTTTCAATATGCGTTGTATATAGTTTAGTTTGTGGGAAGTGCACATGTAAAAGTACACAATGCATATAGGAGCCAAGATGGTTGGGTAAAATATCAGATCTCAATTTATGAATAGAAAACTAAGAGTTAGCGAACTTACCTTGAAATTCTTTTCTGGCTGCGCTAACACTTGCAACAATATTAGCTATATGTCCAAGGACTGTAGCGAAAAGAAGTAAGCCACAAATTAACTCGAACACAACAAATAAGTAATCCTCTACGCTTTGAGGAAGCGGTAAACCTCCCACATTGGTAAAGGTTAGGGTACTCCAATAAAGGGCATGAAGGTATTGTTTTAAAACAACATCTTCTTCAGGGAAGGACCAAGTAGTCGAGTTATTATTCCTCAAAACGATTTTATATAAACAAGCATTCCAATGAAATAGCGCTAAGAGATAATGAAGGAGAGAACAGGTTCTGATAAAATTAGGAAAATTCGTATGGCGTTCCGTTCTATCCAAGAACGCCCAGAATCTATACACTTTTACCAAACGGAATCCTCGAAGTAGCGAATAAAATCCGATGGAAAGATATAAGAAATCCAAAGGCAGTAAACACAAACAATCAATATAAAACATTGCTGAATTCATATAATGTACCCGTAGCTTGGTGCTATCCGTTTGCAAGACTCCTTCGTCCAAGTAACCTGTCCTAAAATGAAACGCTATATCTAAAATATAAAGTAAATCGGCTGTGTAATCCAGGGTGAACCACATCCCTATGTTTGAACTGTCGATTTCTTGGAATGCAAAGCGATATATGATGACCCAGAAATTATAGAGAAAAGCTATTCCGACAACTGCGGACCACCAATAACATAAACGACCTGAAGGATCAAATACAAACGTCCATTTACAACCATCTTTCTCTGTACTAGTTGTCGACGAATCTATATGCTCGAAACGTTGGCTCTTTTTGCCAAATTTTTCAGTGATTTCCTTTCGACGAATCTTTCTAATTCCTTTCGATGTCACTGTCTCGCTGGATCGAGTCTTGTTCATGAGTATATGATCGTCTCGCGAGTGACGACCTCGATGTTTTACGCTATCCAGTTTTGTGCTGACAATTTCCAAGAGACTCTGTTTGGAAGTAGATTTGGATTTCTGCTCAACGACTTTTCCAGAATATACTGGAGATGAGATATTAATAACGGCAGTACCACTTGAACTAAGGCGCTCTCCAATCAACTTGGTTCGATCAGAAGGCGATTGGAACGGACCCAGGTTGGAAATGATCCGAGGACCATTTGCCGTAATAACCGGCCCCGAGTCGTGTCCTTCATTGCGTTGGTTTGCCGAATTCTGTTCATGAAGGGAGCCTTTTTCGTTATTACCACTGACTATTGCAATTTCGTCTAAGTCGTCTTCTTCGCTGGGCTCAGTTTTAGCACACGGCGTGTATTTCACAGTAATGCTTGTATCGCTGCTCTTTCGGCCTCGGGCTAGCACGCTTGTCATGTTGTATAACTAGAGCTACAAGCAACTCTTTTCGATATGGCCACACAAAACTGTACTTTAGAGAATATGTAAGGACCATGCTCGTTAATTCTGCTACACACAGATTGTAGTCTGTAACATTTTGCAAGCACACTGCAGGCTGCTGCTTTAAATATCAAATGCACTGTGTTTGGTGAAGCGCAGATATACCGGCGCATTTGAGGCAGCAGATGTGCTATCGACAGCGATAACAATAGGGTGACTGACAGACACTCCGCCACCTGCCCGCCCTTTACTTCAATCCACAATCCGGCGCATAAATACACGGCCGTTATCCGTTAACGCTCCGATCAGTGTAATTCTGCCTTCCGATTTAACCAGTGCTCCTACAACAACTGTCTTCCCTACTGGACTGCATCGATATCATCCCTTCTTCGCCAGTGTCACCGTCTGCTCGCACACATGCTGGTACACTGTCAATCTATAACCACAACGAGAGCTGGCTATCGGGGACAGTATAACACAGATTGTTGTATTTCATAATCCTTTTAGTAGATTTTGTCAGCTGAAGAGACCATGTAGAAATCCAGTTTAGAGAACACACGGTGATAGAATTGATTCGCACAGATATAACGGCGGTTCAATACGTCAATATGTCGCGGATGCGGATTCTATTCGATGGAATGCGGCCTGGAGTCTGAACACATGGCAAAGGCTCGGCGAGGACTCTCTTCACTTACAGGTCAGATAATTCGACCTCATTATGGCTATGTCAGTCTCGCTATTCTCCATACTTCAGTGTCTTTCCCGTTACATCAGTCAATTGTTGTCCGTGTTGTTGACGAGCATATCTCAGTAACATGTGCTCGTATAAGAGTCGCCGGCTCGCTTTCTTTCAGTCCAGACCATACATATGGATCGTAGTGAATCGTTAGACCGGCTACTCCATATTCGTACCGTCGTGTGTATGTGTTTAAGCCACTAGTCTGGTCTTGTTAATATCGGCATTCAGAAGCTTCGTTTCGCGCTATTCCAAGTACCAAGAGACTCCTGTAGAGAGATTTCGCGAATATTAATTTTCGGCTCTGCGCCTTTCGCAGACAAAGCTCTTCTGACCGAGTTAATACCTTCAGGCCTCAGTGGACGGGAGACTAGATCCCGATTACCGCCTGATTGCTGACACGGCTTTTTCTTACCTACAACTCATCTTTTATTCATTTAAGACCAAAGTTTTTCTAATGCTTATTTTCAGGGTAGGATCAGATGTGGTAAATTGGTGTATTAGAAGTATTGCATTTAATTTACAGGAAACGAAATATAGCCGCTCCGTGAAACCTATAGCAAAAAAGAAAAAAGAAAAAACACACAACTGGAATTACTTATGTGAAAAATGAGAACGGTTAAATTAATTTGGGAAAGGGTTTTTAATAAACGTACGATATATTGGTTGATGTAGGAAGGATCGAAAGTGTCAGCAAGCTATTTATTGATCGATTGACTATGGCTGTTTGTCTACTGATACTCCCCTGCGAATAGATCGATAAACAGACGATTCAATAAATCACTTGATTAATGAGTGACAGTACCAATCGATATAGTAATCTTTATATCAATAATCAATAAATTAACTGATTATCCCAGCGTGAGTGATCAAGCCAACAACGGTGTCTTTGGAAGCAAATGTTAACTAAGGCAATACCCGATTCATCTCTGTAAAATAGTTATTAATAAGTTAACCCAATCCGGCTTATGATAACATATTAGCGGTTTGGCTAACTGTGATTTGAGCGATTCATTGATAGATAGAAAGGAGACACTTATCGCAGTCAATGTGTGTAATACATACTTTATTAAGCTACACGTTTAAACACATTGACTTACGGCAATATTCATTTATTAAGGGTATTATTGCATCTAATTGAGGATAATCACGGCCTATTTAGACTGATATCGCTCTGGATTTAAATTGTTTGTATTTGCTAATGTTGTTGAAATATATGACCAATATGTAGAAGCTAGAATTTGCCATATTTAATTTGTATTTACTTCCACAAATCACAAACTTAAAAAAACAATACTGTTACAAACAAAATAAAAAGAACGACAAAGAGAGAAAAAAGCCTGAATAGCGACTGTCCTCTGGATATTACATTTCTGCAACTGTTTTGATCCCATCATGCTATTCAAACACAGATTCTTATTGAATTAGACACTCTACACTACCAACAGTCTGCTCTCCGAAACGGCTCTCCTGTTGATTATTGTTCACTCCATTGTTAGACTGATTGGGGTTTTGCTATTCACCGCAACGACAACGCAAAATTTAGAAAAACAACAGAAATGACGAGGCAAATTTTTTTTTATGCTAAAACGTTAAGATATGAAGTAATGAATTTCAATTCTCGGTTTCGGGACTTTGTAGACGTTTCACGAGATAGCCTGGTACAATTCGAGAATAAGGCTATATTTCGTAAAAAAATCTTGTCTTATTTCAATGAGTTTCGAAATGTAAAATACCAATATTTTGCGACAGCATACAACCCTATAAAGCAGTTACCTGTTTAATTTTGCCATGGATACCAGTCTACCTATGCTTTATCAGATTCTCTCTGGAGTGCTTTTGGTTACACTAACGAGCAACCTGTAGGTTTAATTAAAGCGGTATACCAACAGACTTAATCCAGGTTTATTGTGGTCTTACGGTAATCCCAAAAGTACTTTGAGGTACGTCTTTTGTCCTCTTTGGTGATTTGGATTTTAGTCATTACAACCATAAAGCTTTTCAACTAATTATTCCTGAGTGCATCAGCAGCTTACGGCGGTTCGAAGTGGGCAGTTTACTCGATGTCTTTGTGCCGTATGTCTGTGTACTACACCGGTTTGTTTGTCACCATTGCCTAACGATGCAGAGACGGATCATTGATCAGTGATCATTAAAAACACATAATTATGTCGATATAAATTTAATATCATATATAACTTTGCACTTTTATGAATTGTTTGTCAGTCAAGGATTCCATATGCCCGCGTGGATGTATTATTTTTATGTATATATTACAAGATCCATTAACCTCTTCACTAATGTATATACAGTCATAAGGAGTTTGAGTAATCATTAATGCGTTTTGTATAACCGTTGCAGGCGGGGCCCAATTAGCTCGTTTTTCGCTCCTCCTAACTATATTCATAAACATACGAACTGCCAATCCAATAATCCTAATTATGTTTATGCCATTTGGTAAGTCAAAACGGCACAAGACTTTTAAAATATGAAGTCTTCTCATAATTTGATGCTAATATATAAAAGTCAATAGTATATTTGAGCAGACATGGCCGCAAAATGGCTACTGTGAGTTCGACCAGACGAATATATAAAAGTAAATATAATTTGAGCAGACTTGGCGGGTGCACTTGTTTTTCTGTTACAGCATCCGGTTATGCCAACTCTTTCTATCAACGGCAAACATGTTTAAATCTGCTTCTGTTCAGTGTATTTTCGTGATCTCTACATAGAAGGCCACTGCTGTTATATGTGGTTTTTGATAAATAAAGTATTATGAGTGTCTCCTGAGTTGATTGTGAGACGCCACCGATAGAGCATTTTTATCGTTAAATGATTTTTCCTGTCAATGGGTTTTATTTCGAACATCCCTTGGTGGAACGACTATCTCAATTAGCGATGTGTTCAGGCAAAACAATATTTTCAGTAGAGTAATAAAATACTGCTATTATTACTCTAACTTAGGAATAAGGGCAGTACTCGAATCTGCCAACACCGGCCACTCTGATTGGTCCCTACACACACAAATCGTAGACAGCGGTGTCACCATGCTAAACGAAAAGGTCAAATGCGACTGATGAGAGAGATGGTACTTCCTGTTATATGAGTAGCAGATTTATCTCCCTTTGTATCCACAGGCCAACTCTATAGCAGCGTATCAGTCACATGAACCTTCTAGCTCAGGTGGTTTTAGAATGCTGTGTTTTTGTAGCAATTCTTTACTAAGAGTGCTAGAACGTGACTTGACTTGTAAGAAGGCGTCAATTACTAATTCCATTTTGTTGGGTTAAATAATTCTTGTTGGCTTAGTTTTCTTGCTGTTGATTGTTAGCATTTGTTATTGATTGATTGATTCATTCATTCATTCACCCAATTGATTGGTTTCGGTTCGATTGATTGATTTGCTGATTGAATGATGGATTTCATTGATTTATTTGTTTATTGATGTTTAACGCCTTTCTTCATTATATAATGGATATTAAGTCCAGCAGTATACCGAGACAATACCACTACATAACGTGAAATGTGTTGCTTTGTAAATTAATTGATGTTCGTCCTTTGTTAAATGAAGACATTGAATCATTGTCTGCGAGTAAATAATGAAGCAGTATGAGTATGTTTATATAATACTGCTCTGTAGCAATGTAACGTTTTTCATACATTATTTTTAATAAAATGATATGATGGTTCCGTTGATGTTTTGTCAAGTAAGCTTTACAAGGGAAGTTTTGAATATTTATTCTTCCAAAAACACGTCGTGTCTGCAGGCAATCGATTCCATTTATAAGAGTAGCTTCGATTATGGTGTTTACCATCAGTCTGCCAAATTCACTTTCAATTTTATCTCAGCTGTTATCCGGAACCTAATAAAATACGGGTTTTGTGTCAAATTAAATTATGTTTTTAAATATGTTTAAAACGCTTTATGATTCATAGTTTGTTTTAAACTGTTTCAATACGGGCACAACGCCATGCTACATATTACTTCAAATGCATGGTAAATTATTTCAACTCTTCATTAACATTTTATCGCATGTGTCACGGGCTGAACAGAAATCTGACAAAAGCGAAAATTTAACTAGTTTAATCAATACTAAGTATTTGGTTTGGGCTCTACTTAGCTGCACAACTCAATACAAAACTGACAAATAATAGACTAAATGAATAAAGTCCAATAGTTTAAACATACACCTTTTTCCAACTTTTATTCGAATAATAAACCAGAAGCAAAAACCCGTACACAATGCATTCTTATCATATTTTAAAACACAGCTGTCAACCATTTTAATAGAAACAAAACAACAATCCAGCTGTTTATCTCCCAGCGCTCAAATTATGACAATTGCTCCTCTCTGAAAGTTGGATGACATGTTTTATTTCTATAATAGAATGGACAATTTAACAACAGATTGGGTTGGAAATCGACTCAAAATGAAACCAATGAAGTAAAGTCAGGTCGTCTAGTTGTCAGGGGAGGTAACTCGGACGGTAAACATAGATTCTGGCCGAATCTATTTTCTTGCGGTTTCTAAGTGAATAAAATCGCACATTCTGTGGCTTGGCGGATAATAAATTCGTTATCGACGTTTTTCTTAAGGTGTACAGACTTTTATGACCATCCTGCAAGCCCGTACGCCCCGTCGCTTGTGGCTCAGGGCGTACGAGTTTGCACGACGTCCATAAGAGTCCGTACACCCTTCGAAAACGTCAATAACTAATAGTATCAATTGTAGTCTAGCGATAATTCCTATAGTAGGCGAGACTAAGACAACTTTTGTTGGCTATGCCAGGCCATCAGGCATAGTTTCCACTTATATTTCTGGCAACCTTTCCCAAAGCCTAGCGCACAAAAGAAGTGCAAAACAAGATGGACCGGGTGTATCTCAGAGCCAATGTCTCGACGTAGGAAGTAGAATAGATTTTATTTTAGACTGATATTGTTTATGTTCGTTATTTCTAACAACGGGTGTACGGCTTTTTGGACAGGGTAATAGACTAAAACGCGCCCAATCGGGAACTGACTGGGGACAGACCTTCAAAATCGATAAAAAAAATGAGGGGTATAGTGCTGATAAATGATTGAGTGTACGTGAATGTGGACGTCGGGTTGGCGTCATAATTAATCATTCTAACCAAGAAGTATGCAATGAAAAAAGGAACATGGTTTAAATCAAGATCAGGCCTTACAATCTTTATATATTGGAAGATTAATTGCCAAAAATATGTCATCGTTCGCTTAAATAAATAGGTTTGGCGCTGTTAAATTTAATCCGCTATTAGATTACGTCACATCATGTTGAAGGTATCTCCAATGCTCTATTAGCGATTTAATCTGGTGTTAGCTACCAACACACTTTAGAGCAATTGGACCCTGGATCTTAGCTAGGAACATTATTTATGCGACATTAAACAGCATGCAAACTTTAAATCATCATATGCCCAGAAATCAAGAGAACCGAGAGACATTGCTGGTCACATCTGCTTAATACTGGTCAAATAATAACACAAACGTATAATTTAAAGACAATACTGGTAGCATGTGTTCGTGATTCTTTCCTTTTAAACCTTTATTTACATTCCACGGCCAACGGTAATACATTGGTTTGATTGCTTTTGGTTTATTCAAACACTACTTGGAGAACGTGTTTATGCCTTTTGTTTTTAGCTGGTATTTTTTGCATAAGCCATTTGTTACATAACTTATACTGTGTTTGCTTTAGGCCCCATAATGCTTATACAAAGAAGTCTTTATTCCGCATATAACAAATCGTATAGATTAGAAGGTATGGCTATCATGATAACCTTAATTAGATGTAACAGAATTAATTTAGATTTAAAGCAGGCCCAAAAACTGTGACGAAAATAGGACATTGTTCATATACACATCTGGTTTAGTCAGTACAACGCCCTATACTGACTTGGATTTCATTTGTCATTCAGTGGAATTCAATCCGCTACATTTGTAGTCAGTTTACTGGACAGGAAAAACAACAAACCTATAGCAAAACGTGAATCGGTCGATCAGCTTAAACTGACAGATAAATTGCCTCTGTTATCCAAATGACAGATCGGCCTGCCGTAACCAAATGCCCATCAGGTAACGGAGTATTGTATTGTTTAGACGATTGAGTTGTTAAATGCGTCATAGTTCTATATTTTATACGTATTTAGTTCCCAATTGAAAAACAAAAATATTTGTACTATAGTTTTCCCAAAAATTTAAATAACTATTCTATGTCAAGTAAACGTACGCATGTGAATATTTCAGTTTGCTAATGGCTGCACCCCTGTATACTTATTGTGATGTTTTATAGGGAAGCCGGATGAGTTATTCCCAATGGTACCTTGTCTAATTGAGCTTATAAAATAAAGAAACGAAAAACTGAAAAAAATATCGACACCATTTTGGACTATTGTAAAATAATAGTCTGCTTGTTTTGATGAAGATCACCACTGAGGAACAGAGTGTTAACTGCTATGTAATATTACTCCACTGGGGGGAGCTTAGCCGAGGTTTATCACTGTCCCTACCCCAAGCTGCTGATAGATGCGTTCTTATGTAAAATAATAACATTAACCAGCCTAGTCACAAAAACCTAAATAGTTGATGTTAGTTTTGATTAATACAAACTTTAACAAGAGTGCTTTACATAAGAGCTTTAATACCGCAATACAAAAAGTTCTGTCGTCAATGTAAAGAAAGGACAATCCGCCCAACGCTATGTGTCCTCTGTTTGACGTGATATTGGTCGTTAGGTTTCGTTGAGAAGTGGTAGCTCATATGGCGATAGCTGGGTTGAGTAGATAGCTAAAAGCATTTAGCTATCTACTCTGGCGAATCAAGTATTCAAACCCTGTTTACTCCTAGTTGTCGACATTTGAGTTGAATAAGTGGCAGGCACTCATGATTTTGACAAACAAGATAAAACATAAGCAATGCAAGCTAAATTGCTTTTTCCCGCTTCACGCGATTTTCGAGCTGAATCTGGGTTTACCATTCGACCAAGAAAGGGTTTTGGTCAATCTGTGCCCTTACATCGATAACAATCACAAAAGCCGGGCAATTAACAATTTGAAACGGGTCAAAAGTTTGTGCCAATTTATGCAGTACAGACTTACCAATACGCCTGAAAGTTTGGAGCATTTTTTAAGTAAAAAGCATCGAGACTGATGTATGTGCGAACGAAGAGACCATACATTCTCTTGGACATTGACAGTGCACTGGTTACAGAAAAGAAATATCATTTGCAGAGGGTCAATTTAAATGTGAATTTCTTTTTGATTTTTCAAAGTTATTTCTGTTTACTAAAATTGTTACCTGTATAAAGAAAATAAATGTAGCTCATAGTGTGTACACATTGAATGGCAGGCTAAACCCAATTGGGTTTGATAAATCCTATGTAGTGCTAGACTATAGTGCAATGCAGGTTAAATATAAATGTAGAGTAAACACGTGTAATCAAACAGTCTCTAGCGGGCTTACATTTGTTTATAGGTAGTCGTATACACGTGTTAATGATGTAGGTATACACGTAAAACTGTAAGCCAAGCAAATCATCTATCGATGTCCATAAAACTAAATTAATGCTAGTAATTTCCATGCGGTCACTATTTTGGGATATAAGCCCACCACGATTTATTGGCCCACAACAATTGGGGTTACCTCATTGGTAACCTCTTCTTTGTAAACATTAGAACACAGTTTACTCTGTAACAAAGAAATTTGCTTCATTTACTAAAAGTAAATTTAGTGGCAATTTTGTATAATATAACATATATATGTTATACTACACAGAATTTAACATTTTGTGTAGGGGACTGGGCCAAATGGCAGTATCTGGCTGGTCATATAACCACAACAATTTATATAAACCTCAGCTTCGCTTCGAACCAGTCCACAAACTGTCACATGGCCCCCAATTCCCAGCATTATTTGTTAAATATAGGGCTTCTATACCATATCAATATTTTTATCCGCATCATCAGTCTTATGTTTTCATACTACACCTTTATTTTGCTGAGCTGAATATCCTCACAATAAGTACACGGAATGTTTTAAAATATTAACTATTATATATTCAGGGTGGTTATTTATTTATCACCCTTTGTCATAACCAATTATATATAAAACAAATACTTCGTCAAATCATATTTTTAAGAAGAAAAAAGAAAATTGTGCTTCTCTCTGGTAATGCAATGCTTAGCAAACAAGAGATCTCAATGTTAATTTATATAGGCTATGTCATTGTACATTTTACTGCTTTACGCCAGAAAATGTAGGTTATCTGTGTGTTATATGGTCAATCGTCCTGAACTAATTCTAAACTAAGATATTTCCATTTTGACAAATAATAATAAAGAAAATGACCACTCTATCCACTATATGGTAATTTCCATTATACTTGGGATTTCTCAATCCCAGTTCTATTTTATTTCTGGTCGTTTATAAGTTACCCTAAATCACCTCGAATTTTGTCCCTGACAAATGCTTACTTTTTTGCTTGTTGGGACAATATTACAGCATGTAATGGAACAAATTGATGATTGTGGACTATTATTGATGCCTTCTAGTAGAACCAAAATCACCTTCTGCCTCTCAGACACCATGTCCAATTTTTTTTAAAATAGCATCCACGACAGTAGTTTTATGGACGAATTTTAGGTGATTAAGGATATCTTTAGTTTACGTCTGCGTATGTATTTCAAAATGTTACCACATTACATATATTTTAATCAAATCAAGAGAGAAAACATTGCTTGCCTCCACCGGCCTTCTAACCCGGGACCCTGTGTTACAGACCAAACACTTAATCAACTGAGATACAGAGGCTCACGGCAGAATCAGTCCGTACGGTATATTTATATACATTTACAACACCGTGAAATGTATCTTTAATCTTGAGAGAGTATCGTCATTATGTATTATCTCTTTTTATATTGATCAGTAACACTTAATTATCCAGATATGATTTAATTTGTTACAAATGTTTCTAAAACAAAAAAGTAAAATATGAAAAAAATAATTGTACATAAATTAAATCAATATTTCTTCTACGAGCGTGCAAAGGCTCTCCAATTGCCGTTTTAATTCACATTATTGTTTTGACCACCCCGTTAATATATAATATACATTTTGTTTAATTTATTTATTAATTAATCATCACTTGAATGGTAGATATTTATTTACATATTTATAAGACATTGTATTTTCTGGTTACAATTTCTCCAAATATTTGTGTTTTTGTGCTTTTTAAATTCCTACTCAAATTGTGTCCATGTGTGTTTCTTTACAATAAATGAAATTGTTCTTATGCAGTTTCGTTCGAGAACAGTGTATATATTTCCAACGTTACAGACACGGTGCGGGGAAATAACCTTATATAACCCATCTTCTCTGTTCAAACGTGAAATAAAGTTATCTGATGGTGCAATAGTTTTACAATACAAAAATAAAGTAATCGAAATAATTCTGTCTCAAGGGAGACTATCTGATACATTTCCTATTCACGAACTTTGTCCGAGGGGAAAAGGGTATTTATTAATAGTGAGCAATATATTTATGAAAATGATTCTTAGACTTATCCCACTAGAGAGTTAAATATTTTGGTGGATGTGTTTTGAGTTTAACTTTGTGATTATCAAAGCGGTCAATTCGTTCTTTGAATTCTTAAATATGCTGATTATTTTACCAAAGAGTCTGTCTTCACAAAACAAAATGAAGATATGTGGCTACAGTGAGATCGATTTGCTTACTAATATATTGTAAAACGGAACTAATGTACGAATGAATAACCCTCAGAGCTCCCAAAAGCTAAAAAAAAAAACAATACTAGACCATGTGAAATAGGCAGAATACAGTAACGGATCTCCGAATACAAATATGGAGATTTGTACTAATGGAAATAATGTTTTCAAATGCATTGATAAAAACCATCGCTTTACAACTGTTTGAATTTGTGTAATTAATTTTACATTCACATACGTTAGTAATGTTGTACTGAGGGGACTGACAATTCTCAGCATGTCAAATTGTACAACAATATTGTTTTTTGTTTTTCGCAACGTATAATTTTCTAGCAGTACTTAATTTATACGTAAGTTATGCTTGATCAAAGTATGTGCTTTCAGAATCAGAAAGTATAAGAGTTTTTTATCCAGACATTATATTCTCAGAGCCAGTAATCGTCAGGGTGTATCATCATAGTTTATAAATAAACGCATCCGTGTTTTCAAGCTAGCACAACGCTTTTCTATATTACACATTAAGATACAATACAAATCTTTAGTTGTCAACATTAATATCGATATACCTTTCCCATCTCGATCTACCACCATCTCATCTCCTCCACAGGGTCGGTCATAAAGCGAGGGTTCATCTACTTAGTGGAATGCATTGGACTGAATACATAGGCTCGCGGCAGAATGAGCCTTTGGACGTTTAAATTAAATACGGTTGGTATATATATATTGTTATATATATTTTGATCCCAAAGTGGCTAGCAAAAGCTAATCTAATATATGTAATTATAAAAGAAGAACATAGACAAAGGAAGACACATACATCCCCAGATCACGTCACCTACTTTCCCAAAATCAGCATCAGGGAATATTTCCCCTCTATCGACGGAGCTACAGAATCTTGCGGCAGAATGAGCCTTTGGACGTTTAAATTAAATACGGTGGGTTTATATATATATATTGCTATATATTTTGATTCCAAAGTGACTAGCGAAAGCTAAGCCTTAAGCAGAGCGTAAAACACAAATCAATCAATCAATCAGTCGCATATCTTTCCACGAAAGCAAGTAAACCAGAATTGGGAAAGATATCACACAGGTTTAAAATAATTATGTTTGAAGCCTCGACTCTTGACTGTAATCTTGAGATCGTATAGTTATTTTCGTAAAATATAGTTTATTTGAACAATCAGCTGACCAATCAGTGACCACTGTTTATCGTCACGAGTTGTAAAAATCATGACCTTATTTAAGGTAATGACCATAAATATGGTGTATAAAATAGTGTTCAAACTGTAGCTAACATGATATTTAGCATGGGTTATGCATAAATATACACGGATTAATGAATGAATATGACTGAAAGAGAATGGGTTACAACCTGTCTGATACAGAGGGAAGTTTCGCCTTAACCAGTAGGTCCTTTAGATTTTTGTTT